>CAUYRH010167170.1:0-20131 GCA_963574655.1 Perodicticus potto | reverse complement strand
GGCTTCACATACAATTGGAGATATTTTTATCAACCTGATTGATATAACATTCATGATATTTTCTCATTTACTATGTGAAAACAATTTTGATCTGTATTTAGAAGTTTTCTCCTGACCCTTCACATATGCACCACAAGTGTGATCTCACCCTTTATCCTCTCTCCCCCCACCCTCTCCCTCCCTCACCTCTTTCCCCATCTTATTGTACTGATTATTTATTTTCTTAATGTATTACCTTTTGTGTCAGGGTGATTAATTCCTTCTTTTGTCACTTTGAAAATGAGGCCTTTACTTACTCTTTCACATTCTTGTGCACGAATCCTCTTGTTTGTGTCTGTTGAGTCTTGCCCATGGTGGATTCATCCCAAAGTTACTGTGACTCATTTTTAGCGATTTGCTTGTTGCCTTTTATTCTTTGATAGGATAACTCCTCCTTGAAGCCTGGGATGTGAAAGAATTTCTCCAGAGAAGGTTGGCCTTCCCTCCGGCCATGTTATACAACAGCATCACTGATTTAGGATGGATTTTTGTGATAATTTCTCAGTTTAGAGTTCCCAGACCACAAAGGCAGATGAAATTAAGATTACAAATCAGTGTGATTATAAATATGAACCTTACATTTGTCGGAAATACTTTTCTTTACTTTTTTATCTTTAGTGTGAGTTTATCCAGAGTTAAATGTTTCCGCATTGTCTTACTAGGCAGATTTTAAAATAAACGAATTTCTAGAAGTCTTAGACTATTGTAATATTCAACCAAAAATTTACATGTATCATAGTAAATGTGGAAAGACTCGAAAGTACATGATGAAGAAATAAAAATCACCTATTATCCTACCACCAGGCAGAGGACCACTTTAGCATTCTGATATTCATAAAGTTCTATTTTTTGTATACCTGTTCATTTTTTTCAAAAATAGAATTAGACCACATAGTACATTTTATATGATAAGCATTTATTCCCTTAAAATCATATTTATCCAAAATAGTATTTATTTATATAAATTTGTTATTTATTAAAATAATATTTAAAATTTATTTCACATAAAATAATATAAAATCTGGCATATCTTTCAATATTTTTCTACAACAGGTTTTCAACCAGGATGATTCTGCTCATTCAGGGGACATTTGGCAATGTCTGGGGACATTTTTGATTGTCATTGATGGTGAGTGCTACTGGCAGGGGCCCGGAATGCCACTAAGCACCCTGCAATCTACAGGACAGCCCCTACAACCAAGCATTAGACAGCCGCAATGTCAATAGCATCAAGGCTAGTAAACTTTTTGGTAGCATCATTACAATGGGTACTAATAAGGCTGTCCTATAGTCTTTTATTCTCGTCATCATAGTCCTCAGTAACCAAAAATTCAAGTAATTCTTATTGTTTGTATTATTCCTTAAAACAATAATATGTGCTGTTTGAAGTATTAATCATCTCGTTATGCTGTTCAACTAGTCTGTGTACTTTCCAAGAAGCTGCTTCTCTGTGCTCTGCTTTTTTTGGTGAACAGTCGGCCCTTATGCTGTGTGGTGATAATGATGAAGCTGATTGGTATTACTACATAATGAGAACACAGCTCTTCCTTTGTAGAGAGACAATGTAGTATGTTGGAATATGCCTGGACATGTTATCAAATCCAGACTCTGTTCCTTAATAGTTTTGTGTGGCCTGGACCTATGTTTTTCCAGCCTCAATTTCAATATCTGTAATTTGAGCAGAGTGGCACTTAGCTTGCAGAGTTTTTGTTAGAATTTGAAAGCATGTCGGTAAAATGCCAGCTAACAGTAGGTAGTTAACAGTCGTTATTATAGTGCTAGAATATGCATCTTGTTGGGCACCCATATGTGGTAAATTTTGAGTTAATATTCAGCTTCTCTTGGAGCAGTAAAAAGCAGGCATTACAGGGCCAGACTCCACTAGGCTGTAAAACAATTCCTTTGGAGTGAGTTGTATTCTTTAGGGAATTGCAGTCCCTTTTCCAGACAACTGGGACACTGTTCAGTGCACTGCAGCAGTAATTGATCAGCAGCCTGAAAGCAGTGCTAAATGAATATAACATAGCAGCATGTCATAGGATCAGAAATCATTGAGCAAGATGTCTTTATGATACAAATCTCTGATCAGGGCTAGCCTTGAGCAACATCGCAAAATAGGCAAGGTTGCTCTCCCTCCACACCACTCAATGCCAAGCTTTACAGCCACTCCTGGGCAACTCCCCTGTGCTTTGTTCCTGGACAATGTTATTCTTTGCCAGCTGTCACAGCAGAAACACCATCTGATCAGAATTCTCTGTTAGCTAATGGAAACACCAGGGGTAAGTGTACTTCAATAGCAGTCTTCTAAAGACCAAAAAGACGTTAGAACTAAAATCGAGGGGGCAAATTATAGGTAATGAAGAAGATCGTAAGAGGTGGAGGAGAATTGCTAGCACCTCCAAAGTCATATTTCCACACACTGCTGCTGTCTCATAATGCTTTTGTGATTTAGGTGGATGTTCTGAGGATCACACTAAAGAACTACAAAGTAACTTGCAGGTACTATATGTTCATTTTAATTTTCTGAGCATCTCTCATGTGGGATGCTATGCTTGGCAATCTTGCATATATTAGCACCTCAGCGAATATTTATATTTGTCTTCTGACACAGATAATCTCATTTATAGATGAGGTGGAAGGAGGTTGTATGAATGCATCACGGAAGTTGTGAGCGAATATATTTTCATACCATTTACATAAGAAGAGTCACCAGGTATTCCTCTCCTGGCTCAGAAAAATACCAGTGACATTTCCATGGTAGTCTGTGGTTAACCAAGAGCCTAGGACTTTTGTACCTTTGTGTTCAGGGTTCCATGGGATTCTGCCAAGGTAGCCAGCTATTGTCCCAGGGGCAGAGGGAAAATTATTTGGTTTATTTCATGTATTTCTTGTTATATTTATTGATAGTTATTGCTAATTTAGTTCTGAAAAGAAGCATTTCTAAATCTATGTGTGCATGCCTTTATATGGGTATGTGCATGGGCATGTGTGGCTCTGTATATTAATTTTTAAATTGAATTGGTTTTTGAAGAGGTCCCCTTGAGCACAGTATCTCTTAACCGGTCCCAAGTAGTTTCAGAAACAGTTAGCATCATCCAAGTATACAGAGCATTGGTCTATCTTGAAGGCATTGAACACTATGTCCTGTGTATACTGTACCATAATTATTTTTTGGACAGCTGCAAAAATTATTCATTTGCCATATATATTCACTCATGGCGACATTAAACAACTATGAAAACTTCCTTATGTAAGAGAAATCACAGGGGTGGCTCCAAGAGAGGCTGCTGCTTCTAAAACTCATCTACAATGCAATGTCACAAAAGTCTCCCAAGTAAAAAGTCTCTCTTTGCGCGTGTTTAATATTTGTGAGAAGAAAATATTTGTGTTGTGTTCATAAGTTGATAGGCTGTAATACATTGAAAATTAGAACCAAAGTTTGGAGATGAGATTCTTAAATGTCATGAATATTGCATGCAATAATTATCTTAATTTCTCTTAAGAATCTTTTAGAAATTTTGGGTAATGTTTCTTAAATTGGACAAAAGATGACCTATAGAGGTGAAATGTATTTTTTTTCTCTCCAGGCTTAGGATGGGCTATTTCCACACATCAATTGAAGCAAGATCTTGACTGATACACTCAGTTTCAAAAACTAGGTCAAGATTTTCTGACATTGCTCTGAGAGAAAGAGGAATCAGAATGTCTGGGGAAAAAATTGAGATGTCAGTCTTTTCTCCTTTACATGGCAAAAATATGGCAAGTTTCTGTTATTATCTCAAGATCTGAAGATTCACAGTGTAGGAGAAAATTCTGCTTTAGATGCTTATACTGTTCCCAACCTTTCAGGAGAAACGTAGAGTTCTGAACTCAGATCTTGACTGGTATGTCAGTGGAATGACATGCATTCTTGATTTTCACAGGGTCACTTTTACAGCTCAATACCTTGCCCATAAGGAAGAATATAAAATAGGACCAGAATGTCCTAGAACAGCTTCCCTAAAATATCATTCTCAATGTTACAAGGAATAACTGTTGGTGATGGAAATAAAACTTTCAGTAAAGCTTACAAATGATACTTATTTGAATAGCACCCCCTGCAATTGATCTCATTGTGGATGATGGGAAGCAGTGACACCCAAGTGAGCAGTACTGGGTCTTAAAGTGCTTTAGGGGTGCCAGATGGTGGTCTGGATCTCTCTCGCCATGTTGTCAGTTCCTTCAGGGCCAGAGGTGAGTACTGTTTACCTTGGAAGCACCTGCACCCCTCTTAGACCACACTCACACTTCATGTGATTGGCACTCAATAACCATTTGTTGCTTGGATGAAGGAAGGACATTGTTGACTGCCCTGACAAAGGCTTCAGGCCACATTAATTAGGGCTGTATAATATGTCACGTAGAGTTCTGGACAGCTCTCTGAGTCTTTACTCCCTGGAGACGCAGAGAAGACAGTACATCCTGTGGCTAGGAGGTGTCACTGCATCATTATTCCCATGGCTCTGGATTGAATGAGTTCCTAAAATGAATGTGCCTATGTGGCTTTTTTGGGGGGTAGGGGTATCAGAAAACTGAGTGTATTATATAACATACCAGTTGGTAATGTATCTTTGTTGTTTTTATCTTGATTTTTCTTGAATGTAACTTCCTTGAAAATCACATTTGTGTCTTGTTCTGTTACACGGAGATTCAGGGTTGTGTAATAGATTAAAAAATAAAATCTGGATCACACTGCCTGATAAAGAAGTTCTGGTGCTGCCAGTTACTGTGTGACCTGGGTGAGTTAGAAAACCTATCAGTACCTTGGTGTGCTTATCTGAAAAATGAGATGAGAGGGATACTGTGGAGATGAAATAAAGTTAACGTATGTAAGACATCTTTCTTGGTATTTAGTAAATTCTCAGTAAAAGGTAGCCATTTGTCATAATCTTATGCTTATACTTTGCAACTGATGGGAGACCAAGGGCTTCTATCTTAGGAACAGCTACTACATGCCTATTGCTTTACATAACTTATTTATTATAAAGCAAAGTCTTGTATAAAGTGGATTTTTCTTGCTCCATATCCAAAGATATCTGGTAATGATAGGGGCAAAGTACCTGCATTAGTTTCCTGAGCCTGCTGTAACATATTATCACAAATTTAGTGGTTCACAAACCCAGAAATTTAATCTCTCATACAACTGGAAGTGAAAAGTCTAAAACCATTTTGCAGGGCTGGAATCAAGTTTTCAGGCAAAGCAAGATTCCCTTTTTGTACTCCGGAGGGGAATCCATTCCTTGCCTTTTCTGGCTTCTGGTAACTGTCAACATTCCTTGGCTTATGGTGGCATCATTCCCAGCTCTGTCTCCAATGGCACATTACCTACTTCCCTTTATGTATAAAAATCTCCCTTAACCTCCCTCTTATAAGGATATTGGGGATTACATGTAGGGCCCACTCAGATAATCTGGGATAATTTCCTCATCTAAATGTCTTTCACTTAATCATGTCTGCAAGGACCAATTTTGGATTACGAAAGATAATATTCACAGGTTTTAGGGATCAGGACATGGATATCTTTTGGTGGGTAATTTCTTAGCTCATCACAGTATCAGTTAAAGATATATCAAAGTAGAAACTCTATGACTTTATAATGAAACTCAGTACACTTATTAAACTATCCTCAAAATGGGTCTTAAATAGCTTAAATAATGGCATATCTCAGCACTGAGTATCACTAAATTTAAGTTAATCATTGTTCCTTTCCATTTTTTTTTTTTTTTTTTGTAGAGACAGAGTCTCACTTTATCACCCTTGGTAGAGTGCCATGGTGTCACACAGCTCACAGCAACCTCCAACTCCTGGGCTTAGGCAATTCTCTTGCCTCAGCCTGCTGAGTAGCTGGGACCACAGGCGCCCACAACAATGCCCGGCTAATTTTTTTTGTTGCAGTTTGGCTGGGGCCGGGTTCGAACCCATCACCCTTGGCATATGGGGCCGGTGTTCTACCTACTGAGCCATAGGTACTGCCCTTTTTCATTTTTTTAATCCTCATTTTAAACTTATTTTTTAAAGCTTTTGGCACCTTTATGTTTATTAATCAATTAGATTAATCCTGACATTCTATTATCTCATATTCCCAACAGTTCTCTGAATTGTAGACATGATGGATATTGTATTTATATTATAAATGAGAAAACTTATGTTTACAAAAGATAAATGCCTTGCCCAAGATTAAAACTTTGAGTAGACCCATGATACCAGGCAAGGACTTTCAACTTCTAAGCAAGTATTCTGAACATTTCATCCTGGTGACAAATTGCTTTTTCAGAAAGATCTACCGTTTTTTAAAAAAAATCTGTTTTAATCTTTTAAAGAATCTTTAAAATAGTTTTTGAGTTTTTATTTAAGTCTTTAGAAAATGTTTTAATAATGAGTCAGGTATACTTTAGAAAGGATAAATATTGCTCTGTACAGGCAAAAAGCAAAGAAAATGAGAGTGCATTTTGGAAATATTTTCCCTTTTTTTTCTACTCTAGGTTAATATTTTCTAAAAATTCAATACAATTTTTAGGAAGTATAGATTTGCTATAGCATAATGCCTGTGGTGTTCTATTCGTGTAAAGGTCAGGCTAATGTTGGTTTGTTGAGCTGCCCATGATAGGCATTAAAACACAGTCAATTTTTGCCTGGCAAGGTCAAAACACAGGTGAAATATTGGCAATTACAGAAGGATGGACGGCAAGACATAGCTGATGAAAGGAAGTGGTGTCTGTTAGATGAGTAGAAATTGGCAGTCTGGCTGAGAAGAGAGCTCAGGTCATTAATATCTTTGTCAATTTTTTTTCCTTTGTTCTACCTGTTCTCCCACTGTCTTGTAATATTTGCACACCTGAGAATTAATAAAACTATAATTGGAATAGATATTCCAAGTGTTTATTCTTTTTTGTTGCCTGAGCCTGCTGTAACATATTAGAATGAACTCTAATAGTAAGGACATTTGCACTAGACTGTTTATTGTAGCTCAACTTAACAATCACCAAAATGTGGAAACAGCCTAAGTGCCCACCAACCCAGGAATGGATTAACAAGCTGTGGTATATGTATACCAGGGAGTACTATTCAACCATTAAAAAAGATGGAGACTTTACATCCTTTGCATTAACCTGGATGGAAGTGGAACACATTCTTCTTAGTAAAGCATCACAAGAATGGAGGAACAAGAATCCAATGTACTCAATTCTCATATGAAGGCAGTAGATGATCTAATGTAAGGTGGGGGATAGGGGAATGAGGGAGCGGGAGAGGAGAGGAGGGAGGGGGTGGGGAGTCATGGTATATGGCACACCTCTTGGGGGCGGGACACAATTATAAGAGGGACTTTACCTATCAAATGCAATCAGTATAACCTAATTCTTTGTACCCTCAAGGAATCCCAAACAATAAAAAAAAAAAAAAAAAAAAGAATGAGCTCTAACCATGAAAAACATATCTACACTAGATTTTAGTAAGTTTTCCATCCAAAAGAGAGAGTGTTTGTGTCTTAGGGTCAAGTAATGACTTGTTACTTGTATATACATTTTACAAACTATAATATACAATTAAGACATGGACACATCCAAGAGAATTGCAGTAAAAATGAAAATCAACACATTTTGAGGTTTATCTTGTTTACCATTAAGTGAATAAAATGCAATTTACTCTAGCTATTTTGGAGCAATATCATCAGATTGGAAAAAATCCCATAAAATGAAGCAAAACAGAAAAATAATTGCCACAGATGTCTCTGGGTATCCTTACATCATTTGTTGACTTTCTATTTTAAAATCCATCCAGGGACCATGAGACAACTAAAATAACACTTGAGTTCTCCGATGGGAAGGGAGGGGTTCTATAATGAAGGAGAAGATGTTCATTAGATGTTATAAGTGATCCTTGTGACAGAGAAAGCTCTAAATCAATTAAACATTTACTCACAGGAATATCATAAATGGACTGGATATCAGCAAATGTGGTTCCTAAAATGGGCAAAGTATATCATTCACAAAAATGAGGAAGACATTATGTATATAGCTACTGCAAATTTTGCTACAATAAAAGCATATATACAAACCCACTACCACGTCACCTCCAGTTTTATTATTCTTTCTCTGTCTCTTTTATCTTGAAATAACCTTTGTGGTAAGGTTAATATCTCAGAAGCCCAGAACCCAAGGTACCATAGACTATCAAATTATACTTGGAAAATGCAAAGTTTCATAAAATGGCTGAAGTTAAAGAGAAGTTATTGAGAGATAAATCTCAATGGATTAGACTGCTGGCCTAAATTAGCAAATCAGTTCGCTTTTGGCTCGGAGTGACATCACTTACTTTTGATTTTGCCTCCATGTTGGCAAGGGGTTTGGTTGTGGGGGCATCCATGTGTCTCTCTCCTCCCAGCCGCCTCATATTCCTCTCGTGGTGATGGTGGAGGCCAAAAAGAACAAGCCAACCATGTGAATACATGTCAGTTCTCTGCGTCCAGTCTGCTAACACCAAATCTGCAGTAAGAATTGCAGTGAGAACTGGTCAAAGTGAGTACAACCAGGCCCAACACTCAGGAAGTGAAGGGAAGAGGTAGACTATATCTGAAAAATAATCCAAACTACCACATATACAAAAAACTTACTTTTGCCTTATGCATTAGGAGCATGGAGAAAAGCAGTGACAGCCACAGTGTCCCATGACACTGAATGCCATTTCCCAGACTGGCCTGGCTTCTAGAGGGAGCTGGAGACGCAGCACACAGTAGTGGCCGCTTCCCAGCATTCTTTGCAACCTCCATTTCTGTGTCTGACTGGGAAAAGGAGCCACTAGTTGTCTTCCACGTGTTATAAAGGGAGTAGTGTCCAGTCGTGGAAAGGGCTTGGGCTATCAGAGAACCACAGGCGAAATTCCAGTTCTGGCACTTCTCACCGCTGCACCTTGATTAGATTATTACTTATAAGTCTCATTTTCCTAAATACAAAGTGGGAACAATAGTATCTTCTTCCCACTATCTTTTTGAAAACAAAATTGTCTCGTGAGTGATATGTCTGGTGTGGTGCCTGGCCTCAAGTAGGTGTTCTCTTTTCTGCTGAGGACCTAGGAGATTCCAGAAGGGGTGAGTAGCATGAGTGATGTCAGCCTCTGACACAGCCGATCATCTGTTAGTGACTTGAATGGCACTTACGTCTGGTACTGTTGTTTTACTTTTAATAAACTATCTCTAGAACAATTACGTTAAAAGATTTTTGAAAGAGAGGGACTTATTGTAGGTAGTAAGCTCTATGTCTTCTGCTTTCCCTACTAGAATCGCTCCCAGCAGAGGGAGAAAACTTGCTTTGAAATGAAGAGAGAGCCACACTTGTCTTGGGTCTTCCCACCTTCAGCTGGCAGTTTCCTTCCCTGGCTCTTTTCACTATCTCAGAAGTGAGGAGACTGGACTCCAGCCCCTAGAACTGTTCCTGACACGTAGTAAATGCTTAATGAAAATGTTTCGGGTGAATGAATACTCTCTACTTAAAATAATTTCATCAGACTTTAAAATGGTATAATAAAGTTGACTTAAGGCAGATAAATAAGTGAATTTTTTTTTTTTTTTTTTTGTGACAGAGTCTTAAGCTGTCACCCTGGGCAGAGTGCCGTGGTGTGGCGTCACAGCTCACAGCAACCTTCAACTTCAGGGCTTAAGCGATTCTCTTGCCTCAGCCTCCCAAGTAACTGGGACTACAGGCGCCCACCACCACTCCCGGCTATTTTGTTGTTGTTGTAATTGTCGTTGTTTGGCGGGCCTGGGCTGGATTCGAACCCACCAGCTCAGGTGTACGTGGCTGGCGCTTTAGCCGCTTGAGCTACAGGTGCCGAGCCAGTAAGTGACATTGTTGAAGTGAAATGAATTAACTATTACTTCTAACACTGCATTATCAGATTTCATACTTCTCCTTCCCCCAAAAATAATGAATTGAAGCAAATAAAATCCTAGGGAAAAAAATGTTTGCTGTGCAAAAAGACAGATATAAACTTACTTTCCTTTTGAAGTAACTTATGACTTCTATTTAACTACAAAAACAATATCTATTTAGGCAGACATCTTCCCAAGTTCATCATGTTGACAAAAACCCTCAACCACAGTACACAATGTGGCACATTCAGTCTGTCCTGATGAGTGATAGTTTTCGTGTGATGACTCAATGGACCCGTTGGATATTGAATAACTTTCATGGGTTCCCTATCAACTCTCGATGACAAAATTCCTCTTTCTACCCAAGATATATTTACCTCCAAAACACAGGAATGTTCTTTGTTGGTTTCTTTTCTTCAAACAAATTGTCCACAAAACAAGACTTATTTGTCTATTTTTGCTGTAAAAACTTGAAAGAAATATATCTAAACATCTCAGTCTATTAAAGTAGCGGGAGAGATGGGTGAAACCAGGCCATGGTTACGCTTTCATATGGAGTTCTCAGCAGGTAATTTATGATGCTTCCCCCAGGTTGTGGCACCAACCTACCCTGGGGGACTTTTTTGTTTTTTCTCTAGCCTTTAGAAGCTGTGAGACTCCTGAAGAGATAAGGAAGGATGGAGTATCTATTCTCCCTCTCTCTCCAACCTCACTGTCCCAAGAGAAAATAGTCCAGCAATTCCTCCAGACTCACAGGGTATTTTTTGTTCTAAACTGGCTGCTTTAGGCATGGTTGCCTAGTGGTTACAGGCTGGACTCTAGCGCTAGAGCTGCCTGTGTTTAAATCCTGGCTCCATCCCTTGGGCAATTTACTGAACCTTTTTTGTGGCTCAATTTCCTTATCTATAAAATGAAAATTAGAATTTCTCCTGTTGTGAAGATTAAATGAGTTGCTATACATTAAGGAGTGCAGTGGTTTCTGGCCTGTAGTAAGCACTGCGTAATTATTTCCTATCATTATTATGTCGATATTATCTTTCCTGGTTTATTGTTCTGTTCCTGTAGTTTGAGGCTGGATGCTCTCGTGGTTACAAGTTCACCAACTTCTTCCCGTTCGTCGTTTCCCAATTCATTCCAGTTTTAGAAACATCCATTCCAATTTGAGGAACAACAGTAAATGGTTTAATAAAAGCAATTCATCAGGCAGGGAGAAATTTCTAAGCTCTTTAGAGCTGTTACTGTCTTTCTTTAGCTTTGGTGTGTTTTATGTTTTCCTTTGGGCAGCAAACTCATCTGGAAATTGTAAAAAGAGTTGTGAAGCTCTGGTCTTGCATCAGAATGATTTTGGATGCATCCAATTTGCATGTTGAAAGTCATTTTTTCCAGAAACACAAAGCCATCAGTTGGGGAAAATAATCATTTCTCCAATTCAATGTCAGTTAAGAATTTCCTATAGCAGGAATGAAACACAAGCTTGGAGGATGCATCTGATAAAAAAGTAAAGATGAGTAGACTTTATTTGTAATGGAAATCATAATGTATTCGCATCTTTGGGGCACTGTCATGTCCTTTTCATTAGTTTTTCATGCATTCTGCTGTCCTTCTTTGAGATGTCTCCTGTCCCTTTTTCTGGAGAATCAAAGCAGGAATTTAAACTTCCAGGGCCTATCAATAAGCCACCTGTTGTACAGATTCTTCATAGTGTTGCTTTGTGAGTGCAGATGGAAAAAAATGAGATGCAACATTTTAAAAAATAGGGGTGCTGCAAAATGGGCCAATATTTACTTTTAAAGGTTAATGTCTTAAAATACAGATAATGTATTTGCCACGTATCCTTGATCACTTATTAGGATATAGTAAGTGTACAGAATTCCTGGACATTTTGCGGATGAGAATAGCTTCCTTCTCTGGCCAAAAAGCCCACCATAGGTAGAATTAGTTTGCCCCTAGAATATTTATTAGGAGGCAGCCTTTCACCTTTGATAAAGTATGGCAGAAAGACTTTATGTCTTCAAAGGAAAGCTATGGTGCTGGGGCGGGCACTGTTACAGATAAGAGTGGGTGGCTTACATTTTAGGACACTCAAGTGTTTAAATACTATCACAACAAAGGAATCCATCTTGCAAAAAACAAAACACAAATATTGTCCTTGGGAGTCTGACGAAATGCAAAAGTATTCCTGTTCTTCTATTCACTGCTTTCAGTCCCTAATTTAGGATGGAGACACAGTTTTGCTGCTATCGGGTACAATTCTTGGGAACTTTTCCCATCTCTGCGAATGAAACGCAAAAGGTGAGAGGAGCACGTCCCATCCATTCTTAGGTCACATTTAAAAATATCTTCCTCTTTTCCTCCTTTTTTACAGCCTGATCTTAATTGACTTTCCTCTGGGCTCTGGCAAAGTTCCTGTGTCAGGCTTCTGGTGTGGCCTTTCTCTTGGAGCTGCAAAACTAATTGCTCTCCCTTACGGGTCATTTTGGCCGTGTCACCCACTTCTGTGTGACTCCTCCAGCTCTGCCTCTCCATTGCTTTGTTTCCTTTTTCTTGCCTTTTTTTTCCTTGCGGGGAGGGTCAGGAGAAAAACTTACAAGCTTATTTTAAAATTTGAAAAATATAACAAATCCTGAAAAACAAAACAAGTAACAATCCCACACTTAAAATTTCCCTGTAATCCCTAAACTGTTTTGCACGCACACACACACACACACTTGACCTATTTCCTGTTTAAAAAAAAAAAAGGCCCAGAACTTAGTAGCTTTAAAGAAATTTCTGTAACATGTCTCATAACTGTGGGTCGTGGTTTGAGCAGATCTTGGCTGGGTGATTCTTCGGCTCCATGCAGTGTGGACTGAGGTCGAGTGGGTGTATTTGATTGGTGGCTAGCCTGGTCTAGACAGTCATTTTGACCCGAATGGCTCTCCTGAGCCCCTCTCCCTCACCAGACAATCCGAGGGTCTCTCCACATGGTCTCTCCAGCAGGTAGTTGGAATTCCTTACAGGGCCCCAAAGGCAGAAGTTCCCGGTTGTGGAAGCTGCCAGTGTGTCAGAGGGCAGGACCCGGCATGTCCCTTCTGCCGTGTTCTGTTAGTTGAAGCAGTCCTCGTGTCTCCTTAGATTCTAAGGAGAAGTGTCGAAGAATTCACGGTCATCTTGAATCTGCCACATGTACCCCGCCCTTTTGGTCACAAATGCTTTACATGTAAATGTAAATCTCACATGTAAAATACTGCCGTTCCAGATCACCAAAATATCCCATCACATCAGCGCCTGGCAAACGACGGCCTTCCACTTCTTCTCGTAAGTCATGTTTTATTGGCACACAGCCATGCCAACTAATTTATATATTGTCTGTGGCTGTTTTCACCCTACAGCAGCAGAGTTGAGTAATTGCGACAGAGACCTGTGGCCTGCAAATCTAAAATATTTACTACCTGGCTACCTCCTGCTATCAGCTCAAAGACTGGGATCTCATCGAAATTAGGGCAAGGTACAGGCAAGACTTCTAAGCGCAGTTCTTTGAGGACAGTCAATTCCTTTAAGCGCAGTTCTTCAAGTCAAGTCACTTTCTCTCTGAAGACCTGTGAACTGAAGAGATGTGTTATAACTCCCACAACAGCCCGTGGTGGCTTAGCGAGAGGGTGACCTCAAATGACACGCTTCTTTCGAAACAGATTGGGCAGCTACATAGCAGTCACTAGTCTGCAGCACCTCCAAAGTCCAGCCAAGCACATTTTGCCGCTTCCTCGATCACGGCCCTTCCTTGCTCTTTGGGAAAACTTTCCTGTGGCCCTTGGCTCAGTCCTCCGGGATTGTGGTTTTGCCAGCACCACCCTTCCTCTTCTATGTAACCTGCGTTTGGAGCTCAGTGGATTTCTCACCCTGCTTCTCGCCCATAGAATGTTGGGATCCAACAGTGTCTTCATTCTTTTTAAAATTTATATCAAATTCATCTGAGGGTACACACTTTTAGATTACATGGTTCTCACTTCCAGGGTAGTTTCAGTTGTAGAAGAGCCCTCACCAGGGAGCATGTTATACACCCTCACAATGAGCCCTCCCCCTTCTGCCAATCCTCTTCCCCCTCCCCCTTTAGCCTTCCCCCTCCCCTCCCCCACACTAGATTAAATTTGTGTTTTATTATTATTCATTTGAGCATGTAATTGTTCATATTGGTTTCATATTAGTATTGAGTACATTGGATATTTATTTTTTTCTATTTTATTCTTGCAATACTTTACTAAGGAGAATGTTTCAACAGCATCCAGGTAAATGTAAAAGATGTAAAGTTTCCACCTTTGTCAATGGCTGACCTGTATTCCATGGTGTGTTTCAATCGTGGTATCCATATACCACAATTTGTTGATCCATTCATTCTGAACTGTCTCTGTCCCTTCTGATCTAGGCTAATACAATTATTTTACAAACTTTTGGGGTTTTTAAAGTATCATTTGTAATAAACTTCTGTAGACAGAAACCACGCCAATATCTTTTTTTAGAGAGTCCTTTCTCAACATTTGGCAGCTGTGAATCTACTGTACAATAATGCCCTTAGGACTCTAAAAAGCCCCATTCCTTAACTGAAAAGGTCTATGGAGCATCTCCTTAAAGATTCTTTGGCATCCTACTGGGCACACTCTTAAATATTTCTGAATGGTCTTATCCCAGGCCTTGAAATTTTTACCCTGAAGTCATGCTGATGGAACCCTGGAATTGTCTTTGCCTTTGAAGTTATTTCACTGAGAAGAGAATATTTTACTCACAGACACTGAGGATAAGAAATCATTTTTATTTTAAAACTAAGCAATCATTTTTTAAAAAGTATTTTTAATTACTATGGGTACATAATAGTTGAACATATTTATAGAGCACAGATGATGTTTTGATACAGGGGTGCAATATGAATTAATCAAATCAGGGTAATTGGGGTAGGTATCACCTTGTGTTTTATCAATTTTTGTATTAAGAACATGCCACTCCTTTAGTTATTTTAAAGTCTATCATAATTTTCTGTTGGCTATAGTCATAGCTATTGTTGTGCTATCAAATATTGTTCATTCTAATTAACTATCTAATTACATTTTTGCACCAGTTAACTATCCCCACTTTATCCCACCCCTCTACCCCTGCTATTCTTCCCAACCTCTGGTAACCAAGATTTTAGAAACTAAGCAATTCTTCATGTCTTTATACTTTCACTACATTCTTCCAGGAAACTACTAGTTTTTTAAAATTAATCAGTCTTTTCCAAGATATTGTCATCAGCATCTAGAAGCAAGTTGGCGCCTTCTACACTCTCTCTGTCACTCTCCTTAACCAGATTCATGACTTCTTTAGGTATGTTTTCTAGTTTCCACCTGGCCACAGGTGTTGGTGCTGCCGAACTTTCCACCCCTATCTTCCTTGCCTTTTTCAAATTCTCACAGTCTCCCTAGGCCCCTTCAAGCTTCTGCTCATTGCCAACCCAGAACCAGTGGCTCATATTTTAGATTTTCTGTTAGGGCGACATTTCATTTCCATACATGAGATTCTTATGATATTTATTTAATGCATAATTACTGACATCATTCTCTTTTACCTATATCCTCCTACAACTTGACACATTCTCTGCACTGCACATGGGCAAAATTAAATCATTCTTCCTCATTCTCTCTTCTGAGTCTTCTGTTACAAAGTGTGCTCTGAATATTCTGATAGAGTTAAGATTTGTGGGTTAAAGAATCCCTAAGTCAAATATAATTGTTTACACCTAAACTATTTCCTAGGATTGCTTTCTTCAATCTCTTTTAATGCTGCAACTTGGCAGGGAAAAAAACTGAAAGAGAAAAACAAAAGGAAATTAAATGTAAGGACAGGAGAAAGGTCATAGGCAGCTACCTCTTTATCTTTGGTCTAGTTTAGGAAATACTTTAAGGAGTGCTTGGTGGTTAAGTATATCATGATTAATGGCCATAGCATGGAGTCTGGCCTATTTTTTTTTTCTTGGTTCTTCATTCTCTACACATCTTCCACCCTAATAGATGTGCAAAGCTGAGAGATTAGCAGGTGAATATGGACTGTGTATCCAAACTACTAGGCATTTCTGGATTGCAAATACTGTTTTGTTTCAACAAGTTTTGGGTAACTTTCTTTATTCACTACCACCATTTTCTCAGACCTATTAGGGTAGAGATTCTTGAGCAGGTAGTAGGGTTGGGATGACAGAGAGGAAGGAAGTTGAAGGAGAGAAAATGGAAGGTTATATATCAGAAAAATAATACCTGGAAAGCTTTTTAAAACATGTACATATCTAGACTTCCAGTAGGATTCAATAGACAGGGGAGAGGATAGTTGTTTTTCAAGAGCCTTTTGTAGTTTGGTAGAGTCTTCTTCAATATTGGGGCTTTTAATTCTATTTGATCACACAATTCCACTTGCTTCAAAACTTTTTCAGCTCATCTCTGGGCACTGGATTTGTGGTCAGAAGAACTTTCTAGTACAGAGATTTGCACAAGTTGCTTCCACCTCTTTGAGGGCCTCATTTAGTACCCATCCTCCCTACCTTACAGAGAAATTTCAAATGCTATAATGGATGTGAAGTACCTGAAAACTCTGAAGAGGGTCCTTTCTAAAGGCCTCTGGCAGGCAGTCTTATGGAAGCAGTATTATCCACGTTGCCTGTGTTCCCACGGGAAGAATTTTCAATGAACCTAAGTAAGTTTCACTTTCAGCTGTACCTTTAGTGTGGGCAGCCAGCTACTCTGCATCTGAGAGTAAAGTATTAATCCACCGTGAAAGCTTTCTGGAGAAGAATTCAAAATCATGTTAGGCGACTGTTAGCTCCTCTTCCTCGCGAAGGGCATGGGAGGGTCAGGTTGGAGTCTTGGAGACGATTTTTTAGAGGCTCCTTAGCACATTTTGAGTTTTCCCAGTCATGTGGGGCAGGAATAAGAGGGTGCTCTCTTTTCAATTTTAGGGAAAACAGTTTCAGTGGATCCCAGTGGAGAGCTAGACATGCTTTTTTAAAAAGCTGCAGTCCGACTTATCACCCAGAAATATCTACATGGCTGCATGGTTTTCTGGCTGTGACTGTGGAGAGAAGAGAGTAGATACAATGGCAGTAGCCTGCTCAGAAAGTGGGGTGTTAACGGCATGTGACCAGATCATTGCAGACTTAGCCTAGCTCAGAATGCACGAGTATTTCCTCTGGTTTTGACGAGATCACACCTGCAGAGTTGGAAGAAGGTTGTCTTGAATCTTTCCCAAGAGTGCAACAGAAGGAGGCGGCTGGAATATTAAAGAAATTACTGGCGAAAAAACCAAAGGTGGTGGGATGTCAAGGGGCTCCCAGAAATCCACAAAATGTGTTATGTGAGAAAAGCCCAGCTTTAAACATCCGCCGAACTCACACAGCGTCAAAATTATATTGCCTTGACAGTACCAATAAAAATGTGATCTTCCTTGACTCTTTCCTCCTCCACCTCCCCACCTTCTACCTGGAGGAGGAAAAGGCAGCTCAGGGACAGGCTGGGAGAGGAGAAGTGCCAGGTGGGGAAAAAGAAAACATAGCGACAGTTAGCGCAGGGCATTCATCCGCAGGGGGCAGGTACAGGCAGGGAGGGCGGTTCCCAGGTGCGGAGACGCCGGGGACCAATCAGGGGAAAGGACTGCAGGAAATTGCAGCGCACCTGTCGGTCATCTGGCAGCGCCCACACCTGCTGCCATTCGCCCTGAACCAGGCCGGGAAGAGGAGCCACCTGGGAGTCCTGAACGCCTTTCTCCTCCACTGGTGGACACTGCTCCCGTTTCCCTGACAAGTCTTTTTGCTTTCTAGAGCTTCCTTCTTTTCTGCAGTAAAAGCCATCTGAGGGGAATTGCTTTCTGTCTGCAATCACTCCATGGCCCCAGCCCTGCTTGTGATTATTCTGAGCACGGAGCCAAAGAACCAGGACAACAGCCGGACCTGACACCTTTTCCTCTCCTACCTCCCCACCTTCAACTTGGGGGAGGAAAAGGTAGATTAGTGAGGGGCTGGGAGAAGAAGTGCCAGGTAGGGAAAGAGGAAAGATGGTGTACAACACCCCCCTTTCCCACTGCAGGCTGCTACGCAGAGCAGGATAAACTGCAGGTGTGGCTCGGAGGGGGCTGAAAGGGGGAGAAAAGAAGAACTCTAAAGAAGTTGTAAAGTTTCTTCTTATTATATGCATATATTTATATATACATATTTTATCCTATGAGAATAAAGACAAAAGTCAAGGTACTTCCCAAATGTTTATAGGAACCTTGGAAAACAAACAAACAAACAAACCAGCTCCCCAAAGCAAGCATAAACTGCAGTGGTAGGAAAAGTAATTTTGGAGTCTTGTTCAACGCAGTGATTGCACAGAGGCTAGTGTTAGGACTCAGGGATGGAAGTTGCAGAGATTATTACTAAGAAAATATTTGTAACCACAAGAGCTATTCAAAAAACGTTTTCCAGTAGAAGAGGTTTCTTTGACTTAATTATGAGAGTTGGGATGGCTGCAAAATGAAGACTAAAGAATATGTTATATAACAAGCTCACTATTGTGCTTATTTGTTCTTTTCCTTTTTCTCACCTTATTTTGCAAGGTACCTGTGGGCGAATCTGATGTAAATTGCCACATTATTCCACACTAGCTTCTGGTCTCACCTACACAGATAACATATTGATTCAGCTGCTAAAGTGTTTCTCTGGCTTTCAGAAATGTAGGCAAAAGTTGGAAGCAGTATCTCTTTTCAGACAACCTACCTACTTTTTGAGGGCGAGAAATCACCCACAGGTAATGATAGTACAATCTTTTCTCATGCTATAGACCACAGTTATTTTTCAGAGATTGTCTGATTAATCCTCAACTAAAATACGTGGGCAGTAGAGATGCTAGACTTCTCATTTGGCACAACCTCCCAGAGTCAGAGTCAAGGTAATAACCTAACATACTCTTCAGAACCAGAAAACGATCATAAATTCTGTGGGAAATACCTTTTCAGAGACTGTGAGAAGTCTCTTATTTTGAAAAGCTCTTCTCCATTCCTATTTCTAGACTTTGAATACTGCAGAAGTTTTTCTAGCTGAGCTCAGCTGATTACTTATAAAAAAGTTGAAGAGTAGAAAAAAAAAGATGCAGGATTATTTTCCTTTTATTGTTCTGAGCTTTCTAGGAAGGGTCTTTGGGCCTTTTCCTTTAATTACATTGGAGTTTTCCTCAAATGAAGGGGAAGTTGTGCTGATGATAAAAATCAGTGTGGACACGCCCTTTCCTCTGCAGTTTTCTTAGCCCCTCCTATTACAGTGGGAGACTTTTTTTTTTTTTTTTGCAGTTTTTTGGCCAGGGCTGGGTTTAAACCTGCCACCGCTGGCATAGGGGGCTGGAGCCCTACTCCTTTGGGCCACAGGCACTGCCTGGGAGACTTTTTTTTTTTTTTAAAAGGGAACTCCTGACAAATTATTATTCTTTACTTTTGATATAACCCTGTTTTACTAATTTTATTCACAAAACTGAACATAAGTTGTTCTATTCTCCAACTTTGTAGGCTTTTAATAATAAACTTCATTTTAGTGGATGCACCTGGCCAGCCCACAGCCCTCATTCCCTAAGAGCCACACTCTGACCACCAACACTGGCGGGCCTAACAACAGTGCTTGTATGTGACTTGTCCTCTTTGGCCACAAAAGACTGGAATGAACTGGGTCAATGTGGTCTTTTTGTCAGGAATTTGGAATTGGCATTTACGTATCCTAGCTGATTTTTGCTATTGGTCTTAATTGAGGCCACACAAATTCCTGAGTAGAGGCTGCCATTGTGGTGGTCATTTTGAGTCCTACTGGTCTTCAGAGAAAGAGGAAAATGAAGCCCACATGCTGAGAGATGAAGTGATGAGCCCACATGGATGGAGAGAGTGTAACAGAGGCCAGAAGGGCAGTTACCGTAGTTGCAGAGGGTTTCCTTTGATGATCCTGGTCTTCTGTGATGCCTTTGGTTCCATGACATACCTCTATATCCTCATAACATTTTGTCCTTTTTGCGTGTCTTTTATTCTTATTGGATTAAGTGGGTTTTTATGTTTCACAACCAACCCACCCCACCCATAACTTACTGAGAGATTCATCCAATTGCAAAAAAAAATTTTCAAAAGCTCACCAAACTCTTCAACTTCCATTGCTGGTGGCTGATCACTTAAATGTGTACGTTT
>CAUYRH010167168.1:0-10321 GCA_963574655.1 Perodicticus potto | reverse complement strand
GCAAGAAATAATGTCTAATTTTTTAAATTTGCTGAGGTTAGACTTATGACCTAGCATGTCATCCATTTTGGAGTATGTTCCATGGGCTGATGAGAAGAATGTGTATTCAGTTTTGTTGGGATGAAATGTTCTGTAGATGTCTGTTAAATCCAGATGTTGAATGGTTAAGTTTAAATCTAAAATTTCCTTGCTTAACTTCTTTTTGGAGGATCTATCCAGCACTGCTAATGGAGTGTTAAAATCTCCAACTGCTATGAAACTGGAAATAATCAAGTTGCTCATATCTGTTAGAGTTTCTCTTATAAATTGAGGTGCATTCTTGTTGGGTGCATGAATATTAATAATTGAAATCTCTTCATATTGAGTAGTACCTTTAGCAAATATGAATTGTCCATCCTTATCTTTCTTGATTTTGGTTGGTTTAAATCCTATTGTATCTGTGAATAGGATTGCAACACCTTCTTTTTTCTGCTTTCCATTTGCTGATAATAAAGATGACCATCCTTTCACCTTGAGTCTATATTTATCATTTAAGGTAAGATGACATTCTTGTATGAAGCAAATATCTGGCCTGAGTTTTTGTATCCAGTCAGCCAACCTGTGCCTCTTTAGAGGACAATTTAACCCATTCACATTAATTGAGAATATTGATAAGCTTTTTGAAAGTCTGGTGGACATTTTTAATCCTTTTGTGACTCAGGACATTGGAATTTAATCAAAAGTTTCTGAGTGGGTTTACTTTTGTGGTGGACTATTACGCTGGTCATTATCGAAGATAGCTCTGAGAATATCCTGGAGAACTGGTTTAATTATGGCAAATTTTTTCAACATGTGGATGTCATTAAAGTATTTAATTTCTCTATCATAAATGAAACACATTTTAGCTGGATAAAGGATCCTGGGTTGAAAGTTATTTTGCTTTAGGAGATTAAAAGTCAATGGCCACCCTCTTCTAGCTTGAAAGATTTCAGCAGAGAGATCTGCAGTCATTCTAATGTTCTTCCCTTTATAGGTTATGGTTTTCTTATGTATGACTGCTTTCAGAACTTTCTCCTTCCTATTAACTTTAGTGAATTTATTATTATGTGTCTGGGGGATGTCTTATTCAGGTTGCATTGTGCTGGAGTTATGAAACTGTCTGTAATCTGAATTTCAGAATCTCTTGGCATGTCTGGAAAGTTTTCTTTCATAATCTCATGAAGAAGAGACTCTGTGTTTTGTAAAGGCACTCCTTGCTTTTGGGGATCCCTATGAGGATGAATATTTTTGGGAATCCCTATGAGGTGAATATTTTTCTTCTAATTATCCCAGAGCTCTCTGAGAGAGTGATCTGTTTTGCATTCCATTTCTCTTCCTCTTTGACAGTTTGGGAGCATTTGAAAGCTTTGTCTTTAATGTCAGAAATCCCTTGTTCTGCTTGCTGCATTCTGTTACTGAGGGATTCTACTGTATTTCTCAGATCTTTGAGGGCTACAACTTCTTGTCTCAATGTGTTAAAATCTTTGTTCATTTTGTCTTTGAATTCATTGAATTCTTGAGACATCTTTTGGATTACTGCTTGAGATTCTAATTCCTTCTTTCCTCCATTCTGTTGATCTTATTTGCTATCCAGATTCTGAATTCAATTTCTGACATCTTGGCCATTTGTTTATGCATGGGATCTTGTGCTGTGTCTGCCTTGTCGTTCCTTGGAGGAGTTGATCTACTCTGATTATTTATATTGCCAGAGTTTTTCCATTTATTCTGCCCCATGATTGTCTTTCACCATTGCCTCCGGCCATCCTCAGAGTTGGGGAGTTGTCTCTCCAAGATTAGATCCTGGTGGGATCACTCTATTGTTGCTGGAACTTTGTAGGGAGTGACCCTGTGTATCTCCCCTGGGACTTCCCCAGCCAGGGAGTTCTGGCTGTGGGAGTATCTCTGGAGTGTGTCACCCCAACATACAGCAGCAGGGGGGGGGATGGTGCACGTGGTCCTGGGGTGCCAGGCACCCGGAGACTTTGGCAAAGAGATCCCACGGTTGCAGCAGTCTCCAGCCAGGAGGAGGGCTCCACACAGAGGCAGTGAGGGCTCCTGAGGGTGAACCCCTTTCCCGTGGCTTCCGGAGTCCCTGGCCAGATGGGGGAGGCCATTGCAGAGGCAGAGAGGGTAAAGAAGGGAGGATGTGGGTTACGTGGCTCATGGAGTCCCTGGTCGGAGGCAGGTGTGCTGAGGACCTGCAGGCATGGAGTGTTTAGCTGCATGTTCACCGGTGGAGTCCCTGGCCATGGGCGGTGTTGTGGAGGTCCTGTGGGTGCAGACCATGATGCCGTGTGGTCACGGGTGGAGTTCCTAACCAGGGGCAGGCCTTTGGAGGCCCAGCAAGTGTGGAGGGCAGGGGGTGCAGTCACCGGGGGAGTTACTGGCTGGCAACAGGCCTGCAGAGATCCTGCAGTTGCCAGGCGCAGATACGCATGGTCACCAGGGGGAGTCCCTGGCCGAGGGTGGACCTGTGGTGGCCTGGCAGGTATAGGGCATAGGGCTGCATGGTTGCCAGTGGAGTCCCTGGCCAAGGGTGTCTCTGTGGAGGCCTGACATGTGCTGGGCACATGGCGCATTTCCACACATTCCCCGGGGAAGTTTCTGGCCAGGAGCTGGCCCACGGAGTCCGAGTGGTTGCCAGTGGAGTCCCTGGCAGAAGGTGAATCTGCAGAGGCCCGGCAAGCATGGGGCACTTGGCTGCACGGTCGCTGGGGAGTTCCTGGCCTGGGGCGGACCTGTGGGTGCCACGTCCAGGCCCGCAGGGTCGCTGAGGGAGTCCCTGGCTCGAGGCGGAGCTGCAGGGGTCAGGCATTCGGGGGCACAAGGCCGTGCAGTCACCTGCAGAATTCCTGGCCGGGGTGGGCCTGTGGAAGCCCAGCGGGCTTTGGGTGTGGGGCCATGCAGTCGCTGGCAGATTCCCTGGCTGCAGGGAGGGAGGCTTCCTGCCATCCCCCCAAGTATTTTACAGGTGGGGTGCTTGTTCCGGCAGGAAGGGAGGGGGTGGCACTGCTCAGGAACCTCCTCCCTCAGTTTCAGCAGAGGTTAGGCTTCTGGTTCCTCAGGTAAGAGGAGAAGGGTGTACTTTAAGTTCAGAATGGTGGGGAAAACTTTAGTTCAGTTTTTCTGCCTAACAAGAGAATGTTCAGAGTCACATCAGGGTTGCTCTGATGAAGCAGACCCCACTTCCCATAGCACTCTTCGATGGGGTGAGACAAGAGGTCCACAGTTCACTGCTTGTCTTTAGAAAACCCACAGGAGCACAAGAAGAGAAAAAAGAAAGGAAACGGAAAAACAAAAAAATCGCAGCTTTTTGGGGGTAGGGGATGAACACTTTTCCTTTCAGATGAATTTTGTACCTGAAGCTTGCTTTCTTGGAGTCACAGCTTGCCTTGGCAGAGGTGACCTGCAGTTATCACTTCTCTCTCTCGGCTGGGCTCTCAGTCTCTAGCTTAATTGGGCAGTTTCTGGAGGTTATCTTTCCTTTTGGACAGGATCCTCTTTCGGAAGCTACTTCCAGTCAGCCATTTTGCTCCACCCCCATTATGCATACTTATTTTATTCAAATCAGAAAGTCTTATGTGACATTGCCCAGTTTATTGATTGTTTTACTCTTTGCTACCAGTTTTGCCATTTTATTTTTTTATTTTTTATTTTTTTTAGAGACAGAGTCTTACATTGTTGCCCTCAGTAGACTGCTGTGACGCCACAGCTCACAGCAACCTCCAGTTCTTGCTCTTAGGCGATTCTCTTGCCTCATCCTCATGAGTAGCTGGGACTACAGGTGTCCACCACAACACCTGGAGATCTTTTGTTGCAGTTTGCCTGGGGCCAGTTTCAAAACCACCACCCTCGGTATATGGGCCTGGCACCCTACTCACTGAGCCACAGGTGCTGCCCCACGTTTTACCATTTTAGAATAAGTCCAGGGTCCCTGCCTGCCTTGTTTTCTGTGCTGTTATCCCAGTGCCTAATTCAGCACCTCACATATAAATCATCGAATCAAAATTTCTTATTTAGTGCATCACCGGTGGCTCAAAAGAGTAGGTTGCCGGCCCCATATACTGGAGGTGGCAGGTTAAAACACAGCTTGGCCAAAATCTAAAAAAAAAAAAAAAAAAAAAAAATTTAGTTACCTATTTGACAGACCAGAGAAGACATATATTTAATGTTGAGTATCAGGGGCAACAGACAATTAAATTAGATACCAAAGGATTTAATATTTTAATGAACCTTGTTGCAAATCCGTAGCAGGGCTTCTCAAATTTGGTTGAGTACAAGAACCAACTGGAGAAATAACTCAAAATGTAGACAAATTCCAACCCACTTCCCTGGTTTAGATTCAGAGTTATAGTGGATCCATATGCCTGCTGTTTTTAAAAGCAAACCCTGAGGATGTTAAGAAAGTTTTCCATGGACTACACTTGTAAAAATAGTGACCTCAACAGCTTACACCACAAAACTATTAATTGAATGGTGACAAAACAAGGTTCTGAGCCACCCTGAGTGTCTCTGTTAATATAATTACTCTAAAGTGCACTGGTCTTTGCCACCCACCTAAATCCTCAGATTGTTTCTCCACATGGGATCACACTTGAACACCAGAGTATTCCTGGTAGTTGGGAAGATTGGGTATTGTTAGCTTGTTGCAAGGACCACCTTAGTTGAAGAGTAGTAACTGACCTAAAGTATCCCTGTGAAGGGACCCCGGTCTAACAGATTAAATATCTCACTTGGTGTTTCTCCCTCAGCTCCTGTTTCTGAGGCACTGAGTATATACCATTCTCTGATGTCACACCAGAAGGAAGAGGAAGAGGATAAGAAAGCAAAAGAGGGCAGTGCCTGTGGCTCAATAGGGTATTGGGCTGGCCCCATATGCCAGTGGTGGTGACCCAACCCTAGAAAAAAAAAAAAAAAGAAAGAAACAAAGAAAGAAAGCACAAGGAATAGAGAGGATAAGTTTCAGAAACTTACTAAATGCAGAATACAAATGTCTTCATACAATAACTAAGAAAATGCCATGAAGGCTATGTTAAACAGTTTGATGAAAATATTTCAGATTGTGTATGAAACCAGCACATTGCACCCCTAGATTGCACTAATGTACACAGATATGATATAACAATAAACAAAAAGAATAGACAGGATATTAGGCTGTTTTCTGCTGCTATGAAGGAAATACCTATAGGTGGGTAATTTACAAAGAATTTGGCTCTCAGTTCTATAGGTTGTACAAGAAGCACAGTGCCAGTATCTGCTTCCAGTGGGTACTTCAGGGAGCTTCTAATCGAGTCAGAAGGCATGTCATATGGCTGGAGAGGGAGCAAGAGAGAGAAGAGGAGTACAAGGCTCTCAACAGGATGACACCAAGTCATTCATGAGGGATCCACATCAATGACCAAAACACATCCCCCTTGGCCTCCCCTCCAACACTGGGGATCCGATCTCAACATAACATTTAGAGGGGACAAATATTCAAACCATATCAAGGCAAGTATTATAAAAGGATGGGAAGCACGTGAAGTGCAAGACATAGAGTGATGATATCTTGCCTATCTCCTCTCAGTTAACAGGAAGCTGTGCAATGATGCTTGTCCTCTCTTCTAGCTATATCACACAATTTCCTCCTCCCCCACACAACAGTGACAGTGACACTCACATGTAATGGAAATGTGGGTTGGCTTACCTCTGTTTGCTATCACATTTCCAAGTATTCTCTCTGGTAGCCATGCTATTATGTTAATGTAACAGGAATCACAATGATGGAATGAAGAAAGCAAAGATGGAATGGAGAACTAACGTTTATTTGTTGAGGGCCTAGAAAATGCCACATGCTGCATGTGGTAGGTTTGTATTTTCAGGCTTTTTCTCCTCAAATCGTCCAAGCCATACTCTTGGGGGTGGGCATCATTACTTTCTTTGTACAAAGGGAAGATAATCGGGCCAAATGGGACTTAATTCAACCGAAAAGTTTCAGTGCAGCTAAGGAAACAATAACCAAAGCAAATAGACAGCCTTCAAAATGGGAAAAGATATATGCATATTTTGAATCAGATAAAAACATGAGAACAAGGATCAATAGAGAAATCAAATTAATCAACAACAAAAAATTCCAACAATCTCATACATGTATCACTGGGCAAGAGAGATGAACAGACCTTCTCTAAAGAAGACAGACAAATGGATAACAAACATATGAACACATGCTCATCATCCTTAATCATCAGAGAAATGAAAATCAAAACTACTCCGAGATTTGCTGTGGAGCCGGAGGTGGAGGGGAGAGGCCTGGAGGACACCAACATTTACAAGTTGAAATCACTGCAGAAGGATAAAATTTGTCAGTTCATGACCTTCACTCCATCTAGTGAAAAAACAGCAGTAAGTTGTCTGTCTCAAAATGACCAGAAGTTAGATGCTGCAACAGATATTTTTTTCCAAAATCCTGAACTTTATATATGAGAGAGTGTAAAAGGACCATTGGACAGGAAGAAGTTGGAACAACTATATATTAGATACAAAGATCCTCAAGATGAAAATAAGTTGGGAATAGATGGAATACAACAACTGTGTGATGACCTGGCACTCGATCCAGCCAGCATTTGTGTGTTGATCATTGCATGGAAGTTCAGAGCAACAACACAGTGTGAGTTCTCCAAGCAGGAGTTCATGGAGGGCATAACAGAATTAGGATATGACAGCATAGAAAATCTAAAGGCCCAGATACCCAAGACAGAATAAGAATTGAAAGAACCAGGACAATTGAAGGATTTTTACCACTTTACTTTTAATTTTGCAAAGAATCCAGGACAAAAAGGATTAGATCTACAAATAGCCATTGCCTATTGGAACTTAGTGCTTACTGGAATATTTAAATTCTTAGACTTATGGAATAAATTTTTGTTGGAACATCATGAACAATCAATACAAAAGATACTTGGAACCTTCTTTTAGACTTAAGTACAATGACTGCAGATGACATGTCTAATTATGATGAAGAAGGAGTATGGCCTGTTCTTATTGATGACTTTGTGGAATTTGCACACCCTCAAATTGCTGGAACAAAAAGTACAACAGTGTAGCACTAAAGGAACCTTCTAGAATGTACATAGTCTGCACAATAAAAACAATGGAAAATTGCACAGTCAGTTTCTGCTGGCTGGACTGAACTGAAGATTAATCCTCACAATTCAGACTGAGAGTTGAGACAAACCTTTAAGGATACATCTTAGACCATATCGTATTTCATTCTTCTAATGGTGGTTTGGGCATGTTTTCTAGTCTGGGCCACTTGAAACATTTATAATTCCAACATTGTGGATTTCAACATATATCTGTGGACCATCCTAGTTTATTCTCCTGTAAGTCTTATAAGCCTTATGGTAATTATTTTGAGGTTTTCATTCTTGCATAAAGCACAATGCTGAGTTCATCAGAAAACATTTAGCATAAGAATTAAACATATGAACATCACAAACAATTTATAAAAAGTTCTTAAATACATGCTTTGGACTAGTTGCAAAAACTATGCTCATAGCACTCCCAATGAGAGTGATATATGTACCGGATCTGGAGTAGTCTTTTGGTTTGGGGGATTTTTTTTTCCCCTGGAAAATCACATGTTGAGTAGAGTATCTGATGAAAAACATGTCAAAATAACCAATGTGAAAAAATTTTAGGCTAACTTGGTCCCTACCTAAAAAATGTGTTTCAGACTCTAAACTTCAAAAAGGTTCCACAGATTTAACCTGCACCTACCCATGTTTATACATAGTTGTCCTATAGGGAGCTTTTATTTAGAAAATGTCTGCATAATGTTAGATTCCACTCCTGACTACATTATGATCAGTACATAATTGCATTTCATTATGCTTTTTAAATGCTTTTATGCCTGTTGGATAAGTTAAACTATTTAATTTGTTTCAAATGTTTTGATTACTACACAATACCATATTCTAAATTTAGTCATGAAGGTTTATTTTTTGTTTTTCTTTTACTTTTTTTTTTTTCTTTTTTGGTCCTTGCACTATGTAACACAAGGAAATTCTCTTCATTTATAAGAAAATAGTAAGAATTAAATTTTGAAAATGGTTGTGATAAGCCATGAAGTTCAATCTTTATATTATAGGTACTTTTCTTTCAAATAGTTCATTTTTGATGACTTCTTATTTATTTATTTTTTTTACTTTTTAGAGACAGAGTCTCACTTTATTGCCCTTGGTAGAGTACTGTGGCATCACAGCTCACAGCAACCTCCAAATCCTGGGCTTATGCGATTCTCTTGCCTCAGCCTCCCGATTAACTGGGACTACAGGAGCCCACCATAACGCCCAGCCATTTTTGTTGCAGTTTGGCCGAGGCCAGGTTTGAACTCACCACCCTTGTTATATGGGGCCGGCGACCTACTCACTGAGTGACAGGCACCGTCCCAAACCCAAGCTTTGACAAAATTTTACACTCATGTAGCTTTTGAGCATGTTTGATATAACTTCTGGGCACATGCAGAACTGCCACCACCTATACACAAACTGTGCGCTGAAACGTTGCTTTGGAGTAGTCTAACACAAACTCCGAAAGGCTGTCCTGGGTTTCAGTCCTCAGTAAGACTGAATTAAACTAAGTTTCATTCTTTAAGTGCTTGACTTTTTTTCCTTAGTTTACATTGCTAATATGTGCTAGGAATGGATCAGGACTGACATGATGCAGAGTGTAATGTCATTATCCCTCACAATAAACATTCCTGGAAATTTCGGTAATATACGCATTCATACATACCTACATACGTGCTCCATCCCACACCCATCTCACCTCCCAAGATCATAGGAATTCATATAGGTGGAATGCTGGGTATAAAGAAGAAATACATCACCATTCAATAGATTCAATTCTGATGTCAAATATGAAGTTGAAATCTACTTAAACTATTTCAGTAATGGATATTTCTAGAGGTTATCTAGAGTTGTCTCTAGAACATTTTACTGCCTTATTTCAACACATTGCCAATAACATCATTTTATCATAAAGACTTGCACCCAAATGTTTACAGCACACAATTCCCAATTGCAAAGATATGAAAACAACCCATGTGCCCTTCAATACATGAATGGATTAATAAAGTATGGTATATGTATGCCATGGAATATTATTCAGCCATAAAAAGATGGAGATCTAGTGTCTTCTGTAACAACTTGGATGCAATTGGAGACCACTCTTCTTAGTGAAGAACTACAAGGATGGAAAAACAAACACCACATGTGCTCACTACTAAATTGGACTGAGTTTATCAACATATACATGGTCATACGGAAACAAGTCAATGAAATTCAAGTAGGGGGAGGGATGAAAGGGGATGGGTAAATTCCCACCCAATGGTACCAAAGGGGACACTGCTCATGTATATTATACATTCTGGGTGAAGGAAACACTATAACTCTGACTTTAACCATATAAGGGCAAACTATGTCACCAAAATGTAGGTAACAACATAATAATCTGAAAAAAAGAATAGAATGCCCTTGTAAATATTCAAAAAACAGGAATGCATAATAAAATTATCAACAAAAAATATAAAAGCTGACAAGAAAACATAGGCAATTACAAGCTAAGCATCAATTACCTATTTCTTCCTATGATAAGTGGCCTAATATTTCAAACTCAAAGATTCCTCATCAGCCATTGTTAAACATTTGGCTGCTGACAGCCCAATGAAAATAAAATATATGAAAACTTCAATGAACAATACTACCATTTATAATTTCAACAAGAATTGTGAAATAATAAGGAATAGTCTGTCCATACATGTGAAATACTTGTTCATTGAACACTACAAAACACTGGTGAGAGAAATTAAAAATCTAAGTAAATAGAGAGACATAGTGTTCTCATGAGTTGGAAGATAGTATTGCTAAGATGTCTGTTATCCTTAATGTAAACTATAGATTTACTTCAGCCTCAAGAAAAATCCTAACATACATTTTGGTAAAGGAATTGACATGCTTGCTCATTATAAAATTCATGTAAAAATACAAAGGACCTAAACTATGAAAATAGCTTTGAAAAAGAACAAAGTTGGAAGATAAACACTACCTGAGTTCAGGCTGGACACAGTGAGTTCACACTTGTAATCCTAACATTCTGGGATGCCAAGGTGGGCGGACTAATTGAGGTCAGAAGTTTGAGACTAGCCTGAGCGAGAGTGAGACCCCCATCTCTACTAAAAATAGAAAAAATTAGCGGGACATTGTCGTGGGTGTCTGTATTGCCAGATAATTGGGAGGCTGAGGCAGAAGCAGTGCTTGATTCC
>CAUYRH010167167.1:0-54921 GCA_963574655.1 Perodicticus potto | reverse complement strand
GCCTGTGGAGCCACAGGCGCCGAGCTTATCCATTTTCTTTTTTAAGTTTTTTTTTTTTTTATTAAAACATAGCGGTGTACATTAATGCAATCATGGGGTACAAAGTGCTGGTTTTATATACAATTTGAAATATTTTCATCAAACCGGTTAACATAGCCTTCATGGCATTTTCTTAGTTATTGTGTTAAGACATTTATATTCTACATTTAGGAAATTTCACATGTACCCTTCTAAGATGCACCGTAGGTGAGGTCCCACCGATTACTCTCCCTCCACCCATCCTCTCCCCTCCCCTCCCCTTCCTTTCCTCCTTCCCCTTCTTCTTGGTCTATAGTTGGGTTATAGCTTTCATATGAAACTATGGGTTTTTATAAATTGTTTTCATAGTAGGGCTGAGTACATTGGATACTTTTTCTTCCATTCTTGAGATACTTTGCTAAGAAGAATATGTTCCAGCTCCATCCATGTAAACATGAAAGAGGTAAAGTCTCCATTTTTCTTTAAAGCTGCATAATATTCCACGGTATACATGTACCACAATTTATTAATCCATTTGTGGGTCGATGGGCACTTGGGCTTCTTCCACGACTTGGCAGTTATGAATTGGGCTGCAATAAACATTCTGGTACAGATATCTTTGTTATAATGTGATTTTTGGTCTTCTGGGTATATACCTAGTAGAGGAGTTACAGGATCGAATGGCAGGTCTATTTTTAGATCTCTAAGTATTCTCCAAACATAAAACTTAATAAATGCAGAATATAAATATCTTAAAACAATAACTTAGAAAATGCCGTGAAGGCTATGTTAACTAGTTTGATGAAAATATTTCAAATTGTATATAAAATCAGCACATTGTACCCCATGATTGCATTAATGTTCACGGCTATGATTTAATTTAAAAAATTATAAAAACTAGTCAGGCCTTGTGGCAGGATCCTAAAGTCCCAGTTACTCGGGAGGCTGAAAAAAAAAATAAAATAAAAAATAAAAATTATAATTACATACATTTTCAGGATTTTCTGTTATTCATATAACATCCTGATTAGAACAGTAAATGACATGGACACTTCACTCTCAGAACTACACGTGAAGCTGCAGGTGCTCCCCCTCCCTACACTCTCCACTGCCTCTTTTGGCTTCTGCCTGGGAGAACAACACTTCAGTAAAGAAACAGGCCAGAGAGAAAAAGCCCAAGACCTGCATCCTTCTACTGAACTATGACATAGAGCTGGACCTTAACTTCCGAGTGACTTTAGTCAATGCTACTCCCCCACAAGAATATGGTGTCTTATGATCACAGAATTAAATGATTGGAAAAGATTAAATTCTGTGGACATACAATAGGAAAATGCTTATTACGCACTGTAACTGTGGACTGTGACCACCAAATTATTTTCATTTCATATTTGAAAGAAGATTCTCAGTATACTCCCCAAAATGGTAAGATGGGGGAATCTGTGACATTACATGCACATTTCCCATAGGCAAATATTTCTTTATAATTTAGGAAAAGATACATCTAATACCTAAATCTGGCAAATACATATGCACATATGCAAATGTTTTATGCTTTATTTTGTATTGAAAATAAGGGAGAAAATCCTTAATGATATATAATCAAAGTACATAATTTCTGAAAACAATTAACCATTACAACTAAGCTGGTTTTATGCCAGCAAACTAAAATGTAATTCATCTATGTTATCATCCAAAATATAATAATATTATATACCAATCAGCTCTGCATTTGTGGCTCAAGCAGCTAAGGCACCAGCCACATACACCAGAGCTGGTGGGTTCGAATCCAGCCTGGGCCCGCCAAACAACAACAACAACTGCAACCAAAAAAATGGCCAGGCATTGTGGGGGTGCCTGAAGTCCCAGCTACTTGGAAGCTGAGGCAAGAGAATTGCTTAAGTCCCAGAGTTGGAGGTTGTTGTGAGCTGTGATGCCACAGCACTCTACTGAGGGTGACATTTCCCACAGAACCTCAAAGCTGTGTGGCATCACAGCTCACAGCAACCTCCAACTCCAGCTGACCAAACGTGATTCAGAGAAAATCTAAACAACCAAAAGGAGGGCTGCTGAGGGGCGATCAATGCTCAGAGAACAACTAGGGTTTGAGACTGAGGAGTGACAGATAGAAGGGGCTCAGAGTGCCTGACCACATGAACGCAGCTGGGCTCTTTGTCCCCTCCAAATCCCACAGTGCTGGAGGCAGGACCTCAGAGGTCCTAGGGTCATGGGGACAGATCCCTCAGGGGTGGTTTGGCTCCTTCTTTGCGGTGTGAGTTCTCCCCCTACTGCTTCATGCCAGGGATTGCTGAAGACCCGGCACCATGCTTCTTGTACAGCCCACAGAACAGTGAGCCAGACAAACTTCTTTTCTTTATAAATTACCCAGATTCAGGAATTCCTTCATAGATCCGCACAAAGGACTAACACCCGACAGGACTGGAAGCAGGGGAGGACGTGAGGTGACGGTAGTAGGTGCCACCAGAAGATAGTCTGAAGCTCAGCAGAGGTCACTCAGACCCCCCACCACTGACACCAGGGAGACCTGCATGTTTGCCAAAGAAGTTGAGTTACCTCTGAGGAGAAAGAGAAGCAAGAAGATTAAACCTAACTCAATATTTCTCGAAAACAAAGGGATAGATCTATGGAGTGTGATGGTATTTTTGTGGGGATCGAGTTGAATTTAAATCACGTTGGGTGGTCTGGACACATAACAATGTTGATTTTGGAGCTCCAGAACAATGATATGTTCTTACATTTGTTTGTGTCATTTGTGATTTCCTTTCTCAATGCTTTGAAGTTCTCTTTATAGAGATCTTTCACCTCCTCGGGTAGGTATATTACTTTCCTCGTTGCTATTGTGAATGGTACTGAGGCTTTGATTTCATTCTCAGATTGATGGCTGGTGGGACTAAAGCTAGTACCCCCTCTAAGGAAAACAGTACAGAGATCCCTCAAAGAAGTAAATGGAAACCTACCATCAATTCAGCAGTCCCACTACTGGGTATCGCCGAAGGAAAATAGGTCATTTTATCAAAAAGATGCCTGCACTCAGGCTCGGTGCCCATAACTCAGTGAGTAGGACACCAGCCCATATACAAAACTGGTGGGTTCGAGCCCAGCCTGGGCCTGCTAAACAACAATGACAACTGCAACCAAAAAATAGCTGGGCGTTGTGGCAAGCGCCTGTAGTCCCAGCTACTTAGGAGGCTGAAGGAAGAGAATCTCTTAAGCCCAGGAGTTGGAGGTTGCTGTTTGAGGAGCTGTGATGTCATAGCACTCTACTGAGGGTGACATAGTGAGACTCTGTCTCCAAAAAAAAGATACCTGCACTCAAACGTTTATCCCAGCACAATTCACAATTTCAGAGTTGTGGAATCAACCTAAGTGCCCATCAATTCATTTGATGGATTAATAAAATGTAGTTTCTGTGTGTCTTGGAAGTCTACTCAGCCAGGAGATGGATGAATTAGAGTATTTTACAAATATTTGGATGGAACTGGAGACCATTATACTAAGTGAAATGTCTAAAAAATGAAAAAGAAACACCACATGTAGTTGCTATTAAATTGGAACTAACTGATGAGCTCACATGTGCACAGAGGCCAGTAAAAGTCATCGAAAATTAAGCCTGGGTGAAAACCCGCCTGCCGGTACAATGAACACCATCTGGGGCAAGCAGGCTCACAGCCTGGCTCAACCATTACAGAGTCAACCACGGAACCAGAAACGTGAGTGTCTCCTTCATATTTCAAAATAAAAACAACTTAGTTACAAAATGAAAATGAATAATATTCAATTGAATTTGTGTGATCTTTGTTTTGTCTAGCAGTATAAAAAGGAGTTTGTGAGTCCCATCAATTTTTATAGCAAAATTAAGTGAAACTTTTATTTCATTAAGTTCAAAATTCTTATACATCAGATTTATAACTCAGAGTTTAATGTCAAATTTTAAAGTGTTTAAGGTTTTGTGAGACACTAAAATGACACACACAAAGTTAAAATTTTGCAAAATTTTGTTCCTTAAATCATAGAAAAATAGAGTTTAAGAGATTTATCTACAAGAAAGTTCATTGCAGCATTAATTATATTAAAGATAAAATACTAACGATTCAATTATCTTTGGAGAATAAATAAAAGCTATGTCTTATAAAAATATTTGATGAAATGAAGATGCTAGTAATACAGTATTCAGTAAAATGTAACCAGAACAGAAGAAAGTTGAGGAAACTATTGCACTGTACCCTTTAACATGGTCAAATAATTATAATGTGTTAAAATTTAAAAATATATTCTATTTACTCACCATGTGATTTTTTCAAATATAATAGACATGTGACATATTTTCAAAGCCATGTCATCACTTTTGTAAAAAAACACTCTATAAATTCCGTGGTTCTATATTCTGCATTTAAAACACTTTTCCAAAGTTGTTTGCTTTAAGGAAAGGCTTTAGTACAAATTTTCCAAATCCCAGCTAAATTTCCAGATCTTCTGGTGGCTTTCCAGAGTTGAGGCTCCTATTTGTCTCCCCTTCTCTTAGTTCACATGGTATACTTTATTTGTTACTCATTCTGTCACCACACCATATACATCGACTTAACAATGGATTTATATCCCAATAAATGTGTGTAAGTTGAAAATATTGTAAGTCAATGTACTTAACACACCTAGACAACCTTAAACATGCTCAGAACATTTGCATTAACCTATAATTGAGCAAAGATAACTCAAAACTCAAAGTGCAGTTGCTAGTAAATGTGTATTGCTTTTTCACTGTTGTAAGGTCAAAAATTTGCAAGTCTAACTATCATACATCAGGGACCATCTGTAGGGTGGGTTGACCTGTCACTTCTCTCAACCAAATATGAACAGCTCAGTTCTTCCCAGCTCATCTGCCTTCTACGGCAGAGCGGAGGAAATCAGGAGACAGGAACGCTGCACGTGGCCGCTGCTCTAGCCCTGAACTCTGTGCATGGCATTTTGGGTGAGACTGTAAGTACTTCATGCTAAGATTTTTGTTTTTGTTTTATTGGTTGTTGCTTTCCACCTGCCTCAATTTCTGTAAAATGCTGGGTCAGATATCCTAAAAATATCTCGCATTGACTAGCAAATAAATGTCATAAAGAATTAATTTCATTTTTCAGTAAACCCCCAAAGAGCTCCCCTGGCAGAATGGAAGTTTGGTCTCTGAGGAGACACTGGCCACTAGTTAAGGAATCCATCATTTGGCAGTTCATTCCCAGGAGTGTTTGCTGTTTAGATATGAGGAAGATTTTACTTATAGACTTACTAAAGGTATGCCCCTTTAGAAGTAAAATATTATTAGTGAAGAATAAAATTATCTATCTATTTACCTGGAAATACATCTATTTATCCATAGATCAATCCCTTGTTATCGCTCCTCTTACAGACTACTTGAGAGTAAGCTTTAAAAGATTACCCTCCCCGCCTAAGTCCTTTAATGTATATTTGCAAAAACTAAAAATATCCTCTTCATTTCATCCTTTTCAATATAGCAACACAAATAAAGAAATCAGATGACAAATCCTCAGTTACAGTAATTGTGAAAGCTTAGAGATCGTGGACTGAGTTTAGAGTTTAATTTCTAAATTCCTTGTGATCTGTGTCTTGGAGTGTGGGTCCAATTTTAAATTCTATATAAACGTGATGTTTGCAGTGCGTACATTGACAGCTGCAACCAAAATGGTACGTGAAGGTAAGAGGGGGAGAAAGAAGAGTGAAGGAAGAGAAAGTCTCATTTTGTTCAGAATGTCTCCGAAAGGGTTTCCATACTTACCTGAAAAGTATCCTGAAAGCTTTTCCACTGCTGAAGATAGATTTGGCAAACATATTGAAAGTACTTTTTCTGTCCAAATGAATAAGTCAGTAAATTACAATTCTCCAGGTCGTCCCAAAATACTACATGAAAGAGCATTTATCCTGGATATCCGATTTAATTACTTCAGGAGTGCTCCTCGTTGCAATATTTCATGGCCAATGCAAGTGCCCTAGAGATTTACAAACCTGGCAAGGGCACCTTACTTTACGCACGTTTTGTGTAATACTAATAGAACTACAGCTGTGATCTGAAAAATGTAAAATCCACATGCGACAATACCAAGTCATACGGGTCTAGAAAACACTGGAATTGCAAAGATCTCCAGTGGTTTGTTGGAAAAATCTTGCTCTTGGTACGTTATGAAACAATGTATGTTAGAAAAATAACGTCTGCCTTAGTGAGAGTCATTTGAATCTTGGTAAAACTTAACAAACCAAATACTTTACTTTATCTATTTCAGTGACATACTTCTTGGGTCTCCGCAAAAGATAATTAAAGCATCCATTAGATTGTTGACACATACAGAGGACAAAATATATCTTTAATGACTCAAAACTGAGCGATGAAAGTATTTTAATTTTGTTCTATCTCTTTTGCTCTCTTTTATTGCACCATGAATCTCTTAGTCGGGGTCAAGACCTGGCTGGTGATTCAATTCTTTATTTCAAATATTAAATGTGTTCTAATAATCATTGAGAGAAATTAATTTTATTCTGAGTATGGTTCTGAAAAAATATTCTATCTTGGTCTGCTTACATTTCTCAACCATTGTAGGAGCTACTCAGACAGTGAGTAGTCGTTTTGTTAATATATGAATATGCTATTTCTCAGCTGAATATCTCTTAAGAATTGCATTTAAGATACAGTGATTATTTTTGTCATTTTCGCATAAATCAGTAAAATTCATATTTAGCACTACTGACTAGTGATACAGGCAATTAAAAAGGCAAACATTGTTGACAGCTACCTTGTGAAAACGATTTTTTAAAATTACACACTGTTTACAAATTTCCTTTGTGTTCATGGTATCCCTGGGGTGTATCTGTAAAAGTGTAAGCTCAGACCTCCTTAAGAATTGCCTTGCAGATTCCACTGGTGGATATAATGACCTCTTTCACCTTATCAAAAGGGCAGACTTGTCAAGCTCGCAGTGGTCAATACTCTGAAGAGCATCCCTTCAGCTCGGAAGCAGGGACCAAGCGGGGACCGGGGAGTGCAGGTGCGGCCGTGTGCAGACTTGACAGAGACAAATAGTACCAGGACTCACCGGATGAGCAAGGACGAAGGGACGCCCAGGCTCTGAGGCTGAAGCCCACTTAGATTTCTCCTGTCTCACTTAATGATGTGAACAGAGACTTAATTCTTTGAAGTTTCTGATTTAAGGAGCTGAAGAGCAAAAGAAGCCTTTTGCTCGATCTGATCCTTGTTATTAAAAGAAGCCGAGGAGATAAAACACTTTCTATTTTTATCGATTGATGTATTTTGAGGCCAGTATTTTAGTCTGTTCATCTATTTATTGCCCTCTGCCCTCGTTTCAAAGTACTTATTCACTTCTGATTAGAATTTCAATTAATCTGCTGAAATATCCTTTAACTGATTACAGTTAACTCTTTCCAAATTGAAAGAGACTTTATTTTATTTCAGTTAGATGGATCATTATCATTTATTATGCACTCCAATTTAATTAGAAATTCCAATTTAAAAATCTCAGAAAATTTACTGAAGTAAATTAATTTAGTTTGACATCTTTTCCAAAGTAAGTAAGAACAAAATCTGGGTCTTCTTTCTCCCAAGCATAGTGCATCCTCTCATGTCTTTCAAAAAACATTTTTAAGGGATGTCATTCTTCTTCCTTTTTCTTTTACCACCTAGGGCTACTTCGTTCCATCAGAGTTCCAGGTAATATTTATTAAAGTGATATTCCATATTATACAATTCCAATGACTTCCTAAACAATTCTGCAAATTCCCAAAGTAAGAATAGGTGAAGCATATTCTGTCTGATCTTCCTTCTGCCCCTGAGTTTATTCTCCTGCTTATTTATTTTACTTTATGAACCTTGTTTTCTGTCCAGTACATGGTGATTTCATTTTTAAGTATACAGACATAAAGATATCATCGAATCTTCTTCCACAAATAAACCTCAGTCTCATGAGACATTTGTATGTAGTAGTTATGTTTACCGAAGTTTTTGTAAAGATGGGGAAACAAGATAACAGCGCTGTGGTATTAGATACCATGTTTTAAAAGTTCAATATCCAGGGTGGCTGTAGCTCATCGAGTAGGGTGCCGGCCCCATATACCGAAGGTGAGGGGTTCAAACCTGGCCTCGGCCAAACTGCAAAACAGAAAAATAGCCAGATGTTGTGGCGGGCACCTGTAGTCCCAGCTACTCAGGAGGCTGAGGCATGAGAATCGCCTAAGCCCAGGAGTTGCAGGTTGCTGTGAGCTGTGTGATGCTACGGCACTCTACCGAGGGCGATAAAGTGAGACTCTGTCTCTACAAAAAAAAAAAAGTTCGATATCCAAATTCCACCTTCTTATCATTTTCCATGAAGCTCTGTCCTGTCTTCATGATGCTATTCATGTATGATGCAGAAAAATGCCCAGATCTTTCTTCATGGAGTTTTAGCATACCCATTTCCATGAGGCATTAACTCCTAACTGGCTTATTAGGATTATTATTAAAAAGTCCTAAATTAGAATACTTTTCTAATTATTTTCCTAAATTAGAATACTTTCTCCCTTTATAAAGAAGCAAATATTAACTATAGAGCTTTTAAAAACTAACTTATCACACTTAACTCAAATGATCAAGGGACTCTGATTACCAATATTAACATAGTGATAAATGTTTCCCTTTCATTACAGACTTTGTATTTTATAAGTTGGGTGTAAGAAAAAGTGTTATTTTGTATTTCTCCTTCCATTATCTTTCCTTCCACTTTCAGTCAGCAGAAGAGCAACATTTCACTTGCAGCATTGCCACTGAGCTCTCAGTCAGTGGTAGTAACAGTACCACTGCCCAGATCAGTATCAATATCTTCCGTGGAAGGACCACAAAACTAGACTCTTACTAGTCTAGAGTAGTAGACTACTGTTGTTTTTAACACAGATAATATGTTTCTGTTGTTTTTAACACAGATAATATGTTTCCAGTGTAAGCTGTGTGAGTAACTGCAGATTCTAGAAGCAAACCTGTCTTCTTGAGATGAAGACAGTCACAGTACAGATGGTCGCTTTAAATGATACCTGATTCCCTCTTCACACCTCCCCATGTTTTAATTATGCTGTTGTTTCCCAAAATATACCATGCTTTTCATGAGCGCCTGACTTCTGCTACCGCAGCTGACACTCTTCCCATCACAGGTAGCATGGTACAGAGCAGTGACTACTGAGAAACTACCAGCAAACTCAGCTGTATTTCTGTATCTTAATACTAGTCATGGTTTCGCTTATAGCCAGCTGTTAAATCTTGGAGCTGATATGATAGCTTAAATGTCACCGTATGTGCCAATCAGTTGGAATAAAAGTTATTGTGGTAGGGAGGCACCTGCGGCTCAAAGGAGTAGGGCACCGGCCCTATATGCCAGAGGTCATGGGTTCAAACTTGGCCCCGGCCAAAAACTGCAAAAATATAAAATAAAATAAATTAAATAAAAAGTTACTGTGGTAATAGCTTCCATTTCTTCAGTTAATCTTCAACTTTGAGTTTAAATGTTCTGAAGTTAGTAATTGTAGTTTTTCAAATTGAATTCTACTATCTAGATTATCAGAGTGAGACTAAGGAAATTACTTAGTTTCCAGGAGTCTCTGTTTCCTCATCTATAAAACTGGATTCATAAAGGAGGTTTCAAGGACTTTTTTATATGAAATCACAGCATTCATACAAAACACAAATGACGAGCTCGAATGTGCCCCCCACCAAACATTAGTAAACACACACAATATGAGCGATAGGGACTTAAAATCTCCTGGAAGCTTGTAATACGCAAAGGTACTTATACACAAAATTTTTCTTAGCTATATAAATCATTAAAGAAGAAATGTGATCAAAAATTCCTTGTTACTTATAAAAAATATTTAGTATGCAGGGGGTTCAAATATGTTAGTTCTCTTTTTGATTTCCATTTTCCTATACCTCCTACCCTCGCATATTGGTGACTCCAGTCTGGTAAGTGGGAAAAAAAATAAAATAAATAAAAATAAAGATAGCTCAGGCATTGTCATGTCTGGAGACACATAAGCAACAGCAATAATAATAATAATTGAAATATAAGCCAATGTCCCCACAAATCATCACCAAAGAAGAACATATTTGTTGGGGTGATCAGGGAAGGTTTCAGAGAGGAGCTCTGCTAATTGGAGCTAAAATAAAATAGCAGATGGGAAAAGGGAGTCAAGGAGATCCCAAATTAGAGGAACCATTTGTGCAAAAGTAAAAAGACAGAAGGTGACCAACCTTAGAGTCCTATATAACTAATTAGATAACTATCACATTCTGTAGGGTCAAAGAAAACCACATAAATGCTTACCTGCAATCTTTAATTATTCCGCAATACTTTGAACTTCTAATATTTTTCCCAAAACTTTATTGTGAGGATCTAAAATAATTGAAAGGAAGTTTCATTATATTATATAATACTTTTTAAAACCCTCAAATTCAGCATATTTTAACAACATATTAATATAGGAAAATTCTTCGGGGACGGTCTGTAATTACTGTTGGTGCTTCTTATCTCCTCACTCACACAGAGGGCACCAGCACGCAATGCAAGCTTTATTTTTTGACTTTCTAATGATTCACTGCTTTGTGTCAAGATTTTAGATCTTATTACCTCAAATGTGCACTATTATAATCTCCTGCTACTCTCAGTCTCTCCTCCTTCTACAACCTACCCTGAGTTAATCCTTCTAAAATTAAATTTAAATTTTATTTTTTGTCTACTCAACAACATTTAGTGACACCCTGTTGCCTACCAAATAATGAAAAACTGTAACTATAAAATAAATAATGATTATTCACCTTGGTTCAAACTATCAATGTAAGTGTTGTGTTGGTAGAACAAAATAAAAATGAATAAGATATTAGCAGAGCACAGAAGAATGTTGATTCATAGTTAATATAATCTTCTGGATTTAAATCATAATCCATGGTCACTTTTGTATGATTTTAGAAGCTACCTAACATTTTCTAGTCTTGCTCTACACAACTAATCAATCATTTTTCTTAAAAGAGTTGATATGAAGGCTTATGGTGGACAATAGGAGATAAGATAATAGACATTCCAATGTTTGTGGAAATGAACGGAATTTCACCTAGCTGAGTTAACAAGTTCTGGCAGCCAAATAAAGAGGAGACAAATGTCCCCAAAGAGGCAAGAAGAGAGGTATGCAAAGGGAGGCCACCTGGAAGGAAAGCCAGGAAGTCAGGCATCAGGAGAGACCAGCGATGGGCAAGAGGCACGGAATGTAGAAGTCAGGTGATGGGTATTGTGTGAACATGCTTGTAAAATGCGGATGAAGAGATGAACTTCCACCATTGTCAGGAAGAGATGGTCCAGAGAAATAACTGAGATCAGAAGATTCCTACAGCACAGAAATGGCTCTCAAGGCCAGCAGATGGAACTCTCAGGGCAGAGCTCAAGTACCATGAAATTAAGGCAGCACATGAAAACCACAGCAGCACTCAGCTGATCCCTGGTCCTGAGCTACTACTATCTGCATCCAGGGATCTTTATATTCCCCCAGCTTCGGAGGTAGATTTCCTTCAGAACCCGGTGCTGGGCAGAGTCAGCACCATGAGGACAATGACAGGGAAATGAGATCTGGGATCAACGTTACCACTCGCAGAGTGTCTGGGCTAGAGCATAAGAGGGATTCAGTCCAGACTCCTCTTTAGTTTTCTTATTAAATTTTAACTGGACCGTCTAAGGTTTGTTAAGAATTTGAGATTTATAAATATTATTTTCTTTTATGAAAGTGATTTCCACTGTAACGATATATTCTGTTTGGGGTCAAACACTCATATGTACTCTGAAGAGGACGCACCGCACAGTGGGCTACGTAGAGAGCAGGTATGTGTGTAACCGAGCTTCCAAACCCAGGAGCAGCAGAGAAAATAGAGAAACATGTATTAAGAAAGATTAGGAAAAAATTGTTTAATAAAACTCTTGTCAAAATGGGAGCTTTTATTATCCCCATTTTGCAGATGCACAAACTGAACTAGCAAATTTTAGAAACCTAGTTCATACATTATGCGCATTCTGAACTCAGGAAGTCTATCTCTAAGGCTCCCTATTTTTAACCACTATCCCATCCTGAGTAATTATATTTTTTTTGTTTTAAAATTTCTTCTTTTTTCCCATTTTTTAAAAATAATTTTATTAAATCATAAATGTGTACATGAGTGCAATCATGGGATACAATGTGCTGACTTCATATACAATCTGAAATATTTTCATCGAACTATTAAACATAGCCTTCATGGCATTTTCTTAATCACTATATGGAGACATTGATATTCTACATTAGTAAGTTTCGCCAGTCCCCTTCTAAGATGCACCTTAGGTGTGATCCCACCAAATGCCCTCCCTCCACCTATCCTCCCCCCTCCCTCTCTTGCCCTTTCCCCCATATTCTTGTGCTATAATTGGGTTTTAGCCTTCATATGAAAGCTATAAATTGGCTTCATATTAGGGATGAGTACATTGGATACTTTTTCTTCTATTCTTGAGATACTTTGCTAAGAAAAAAAAGTAATTATATTTTAATCAATTATTAAATAGTGTTCATCAGAAAAAAAGGTACATCACAAGTGACCAATAAAGCTGCCCAGAGTAGTTAACAAGACATTCATATAGTTTATTATTCATAAACCTGTTATATTTCTCTCAGCATAAACTTAATTACTGCAAAAGAATAAACTAAAATCAACATTTCTTACTGAAGGATTAATGTGCCTGATCATACCATAAATAGATCTTTCCTGAGGGATTGCTTTGTGACATCCATTTTATTTTGGAAAAATTCTTGAAATCTTGGTATGTTTTAGTGAGGAAGATGAAAATAGAGAAAGGAGAAACTGGTTATGTTGACTGTCAGCTATTATTTTAGACGCCTTCAAGTACACAATTTTTTAAATGTTGATACTTAACAATCTTGTTATAATATAGGATAATAGTATGGTGTAATTGCTAATAGTGATAATTTTTAAAATGCAAATGCCTTCCAATATGTGGACTTTTAATGTCAATTGTGCAAACATTTAGTATAATTTGTAATTATCATTGAAACAGACCTAACTTGGGCGGTGCCTGTGGCTCAAGGGAGTGGGGCACCAGCCCCATATGCCAGAGGTGAAGGGTTCAAACCCAGCCCTGGCCAAACAAACAAACAAAAAACGAAAAATAAACGAACAAAAAAAACCAGATATAACTGACACAGAGTACACCTATAAACAACTAAAAATTACATAAAATATTACTTGGATGAAAAATATAAAACTGCTAATAACTTAATCATCTTCTACATATATAAATTTACAATAATATATGGGTCAAATTAAGATAGGACTAGCTAACTCAAGATAATCTGTACAGTGTTTAAAAGTTAATGATATTTAAAGTTTGACAGATTTAAGCATATTGCCTAAGAAAATCTTTCTGCTTGGTCTGGAGTTCTTAAAACAAAACAAAACAAAACAACAACAACAAAAATTTCCTTAAACCTTTTTCATGTCAAACATATGTGATCATATTCTGTGCAAATTAAGATTTTAAAAAAGGTGTTAGACACATAGTCCCAGAAAATTAAAACTTAAAAAGCAGCTGCAGAAACTTTCCTGTCTTTCCAGCCCCCAAATTTAACCCCACATAGCAGTTAAGTCTGCATATGCCATCATCCTCCAACCACAAGTGCACATATGCCAGTTTAATAAATAATAATCTTTTTCATGGAAGTATAAATATACTTTTTCTATAATAGATATAAATTTCTCTTTGTAACATTTTTGCTTCAAAATCTTAATGAGAAATGGTGCAGTGTGATGGAAAGAGGATAACCTCCAGGGCCATGCAGGGGAGCCAGACGTGCATTTCAGCCCTGCGGTGTGTTAGCACTAGTCTACTTTGTGTTAGCACTAGTCTATTCTGTGTTAGCATAAGTCTACTCCTTTGTTATGGGGAAGTGACTTCTGAGTGGCTCAACTTATTTGTGTGCAAACTGAGGTAGTCATTGCTCCTTGCGTGTTTGTTAAAGAACAAAGGACAAAATGCAAACAAAGCCACTTGAGCTGTTAAGTAGCCGCACATGTTCAGCTCACACAGACACACCTCACTTTATTACACTTCACAGACAGGTGCTGCTCAACTCTGCATTGAGCAAGTCTCTTGGCACCGTCTTCCCGATTTGATGTGTGTCTCTGCGTCACATTTTGGTACTTCTTACAATGTTTCAAAATTATCCATTATTATTATATTTGTCATGGTGATCCATGACCAGTGACCTTTGTTGTTATTACTGTAATTGTTTTGGGAGCCACAAACCACTCCCTTATAAAATGGTAAACTTTATCAGTAAATGTTGTATGTGTCTGACTGTTCCACTGGCAGCCCTTCCCTCATCTTTCTTCCTCTCCTCTGGCTTTCTTATTCCCTGTGACACAACAATATTGAAATTAGGTTATTCAGTCACCCTAGAAGGACTAAGTGTTCAAGGGAAAGGAAGATGTGTTCAAACATTTTTCATGTTAAGTCACAAAGTAGAGGTAATTGACCTTAGTGAGGAAGGCATGTTGAAAGCAGGGAGAGGCAAAAAGCTAGACTGCTTGCATCAGTTAGCAGTTGTGAATGAAAGAAAAAGTTCTTGAAGGAAATTAGAAGGTCTACCACAGTGAACACAGAAATGATTAGAAATAAACTTATCGGATCTCTAGATAGGAGATGAAATCAGTCATAACCGTGTCTTAAGTCAAACTCTAATCCAAAGAATAGCCCTAACTATCTCCCATTCTGTGATTGCTGACAAAGATTTGGAAGATGCAAAAGAAAAGTTTTGACTTACAGAAGTAGTTTATGAGGTTTAAGCAAAGAGGTTCATCCATAACATAAAAATGTAAGATGAAATAGCAAGTGCCGCTGTGGGAGGTGTGAGAGTTATTCAGTTGGTCCAGCTGAGATATCTTATTTTGCCATATGCAATGCACACTTTTTGGCCCAAATTGTCAGGGGAAATTAAGGATTCACATTATACATAGATAGTATGACCCAGAAGTAGGGCAGCCCAGTGGGCATCTAAGGGCCACTACCCTCTCCTATCTAAGCACACTGGGTGCACAGGATTCTAGTCTGGGAAGATCCTGGATCTGGTGAGAGTGGCTGGAATGGCTTCTGTGGAGTGCTTTGGTAAGGGGAGGGAAGTGTGGTGAGGCTGGTGGGGGTGGCAGGGCTGGCCATGACTAGGAAGGGTATGGGTTGAGGCCTGAGACCTACCAATGCAGAAGGGAATGGGTGCACCCTGCAGGTCCTAGGGCAGGCAGAGCAACCTCAGAAGCTCTTCTCACAATAGCCATGTGTAAGACCATCTTGGGCAAGCTTGGAACAAGAAGAGAGGGCTCCCAGGAGAGAGGAAAGGAGCAGCTTTCACAGAGCAAGAGACTACGGGAGGGTGATGTGATCTGCATGTTTACCAAGGGACCATAAGCCCTCCCTGCATGTCTCTCCCCCAGTCAAGAGCTGGCCACTTTCTAAAGAAGCATTTTTCTGAAATTTTGGTCTATGTGTTCCGAAAACATCGGTGTGAATTAACACAGGAGTGGATTTTACACAGCAAAATAGGGTAATTGATAAAGACAGCTACCTTAACAGAGGTCTTTTTCTGTGCTTTTATGGATGGAGTCCATCTAGGACTTTCATAGTTAGAGAAGTAAAGCCAATGCCTGGCTTCAGAGCTCCAAAGGATAAGCTGACCCTCTTGTTAGGGGCCAGTGTAGCTGGTGACTTTAAAGTAAAGCCAGTTCTCATTTACCATTTTGAAAATCTTAAGGTTGTCATGAATTATGCTAAATCTACTTGTGTTCTATTCATGGGAAAACAAAGCTTAAATGACAGTATGGCTGCTTATAGCATAGTTTATCGAATATTTTAAACCCATTGTCGAGACCTACTGTTCAGAACAAAAGATTCTTTTCAAAATAATACTGGTCAATAACAATGAGCAGTTATTTAAAAGGTCTCATAGTGATTGCATATGGAGATTAGTGTTGTTTTCCTGCCTGCTACCACAACATCCAGTATGTAGTCCACAGATTAAGGAGCAATTTTGCCTTTCAAGTCTCATTACAGTATTTAAGAAGTAGCTTTGGAAAGGATATAGCTGCCAAAGATGAAGATTCCTTTGATACATCTGGGTGAAGTGTTTTGAAAACCTTTTGGAAAGATTCACCATTCTAGATGCCCCTAATAATAATTGTAATTTATGGCAGGAAGTTAAAATGTCATCATTATCAGGAGTTTGAAGTTGATTCTGATTCTCATAAATAACTTGAAGGAATTTAAGACTTGAGTGGAGAAAGTAGCTACACTTGTGATGGAAATTGGAGCAGAATTGGAAGTGGAGACTGAATATATAACTGAATTGCTGTTCTCTCATCATCAAACTAACAAATAAGCTGTTGCTTCTTATGGATAAGCAAATAAATTTTTTTCCTGAGATGGAAACTATTTCTGCTAGAAATGCTCTAAACATTATTGAAATGACACCAAAGGCTTTAGATTATTACATATGAGATTTGACTATCAAGTTTGCAAACTCATCGAAGAAAAAGTGCTACATATTTCATTGCTGAAGTCACTACAGTCAACTTTGTGGTACTCCCCTTGGGAAGCTGTGCATGGATGACACCACCTAGCCCACCCTTGAAGCAATGTTAAAACTCTTTTGCTGGAATGGCCATCAGAGCTTTTGTTATATTGCCCTTAATGTCTGCATGTTATCAAAATGTCTTTGTTTCAGTATTTCCTTCATTTTCAGGTAAAGAAATAAGTCATCAGGGGCTGGATTGGGTTGTGCATGCAGGCTGCTCTTGTGTGCAGAGTTGCCACAAACCTTCAATACGTAAGCAGCACCTATCTGTGAAGTGTAATAAAGTGAGGTGTGTCTGTGTGAGCTGAACATGTGTGGCTACTTAACACAGCTCAAGTGGCTTTGCTTACATTTTGTCCTTTATTCTTTAACAAACATGCAAGGAGCAATGACTACCTCAGTTTGTACACAAGTAAGTTGCCACTCAGAAGTCACTTCCCCATAACAAAGGAGTAGACTCATGCTAACACACCACAGGGCTGAAATGCATGTCTGGCTTCCCTGCCTGACCGTGGAGGTTATCTTCTTTCCATCGCACTTCTTTCAGGTAAAGAAATAAGTCATCAGGGGCTGGATCAAGTTGTGCATGCAGACTGTGGGAGGTGTGAGAGTTATTAATGTAGTTATTAATTTACTTACTAAAAGCTCTCTCAAAGTGCAGTATGAGCTGGTGCCTTGTTGTGATGCAAGAGCCATAAGTTGTTAGCCAAGATTTTCAGTTAAAATTTTCCTAACTGTTTCTCTATAAATGTTTACTTGGTCTGCTATGCTTCTCACAGTCAGCTGACAATTTTGACCCATAAATAGATGAATTTCTGCAATATTTTCTTCATTTCTGCTCTTTATTGGCTGCCCTGACCTCTCTTCATCAATGACACTTTCTCTCCCCTCAGAAAATCCATTGTCTTCACAGCATTGTACCTATAAACTTGGACTAACATTTCCCTGATTTCACTTCTACTCTTTCCAAGTATAACAAGAAATGCAATGTTTGTTCATTACTCAAATTCATGCTCTGACATTCTCATAGTAGCACACAAATACATGCCACAACAATAATGAGAGCCACCCAGCAAGACATCACCACACACCAACATGAACACAGCTGTGAGACACTGATATACCAATGTCATGAAACTGTACTGAGTTGTTTGTATGGTGCTTCCAACATAAGTACATTGTGGCAAGTTTGTGAACTTAATTGTTGACCTTGTAAAGCAAGTTGATAAAGCATTGGCAGGGTTTGAGAGGATCGAGTCCAATTTTGAAAGATGTTCTATGGTGAACAAAACGCTATTAAACAGCATTGCATGCTGCAGAGAAATATCTCCTAAAAGGGAGTCAGTAGATGAAGCAAACTTCATTATCATAGTTTAAGAAATTGCCCTGTTTATGCTCATCTTTAGCAGCCACTAGCCTCATTAGTCAGCAGCCAACCAAACTGAGGTAAGCTCTTCCACCAGAAAAGATGTTATATAATTCATTGAAGGTTCAAAAGATCATTAGCATCAATAAATATTTTATGTAGTGTGTATACATTGTTTTATTGGGCATAATGTAGTTGCTTACTTGATACACTGCGGTGTAGTGTGAATGTAACTTTTACATGCACTGGGGAAGCAAGAAATTTGACTTGCTTTACTGTAATATTCACTTTATTTTTTCTTATATTTTATTTTTTTCTCTTAACAATTTTTTTTTTATTAAATCAAACTATGTACATTAATGCATTTATGGGTACAATGTGCTGATTTTATATACAATTTGGAATGCTTACATCAAACTGGTTAACATAGCCTTCACCTCACTTACTTAATTATTGTGTTAAGACATTTTTACTCTACTCTTAATAGATTTGACATGTATTCACTTTATTTTGATGGACGAACCTGAACCTGCAGTATCTTCCAGGTATGAATGTACAGTTAATGTTTAGTGTCCTTTAGTTTCACAAATATTTCTAAATCAATAGTCAATGTGTAACAGATTGAAACTAAGTTCTGCTTTGTACTTTATCTTAATCCTTTCTAGCTTCCCGAATATCTAATTTCTGACTAGAAGGTGAAACTGAGGAAAGTACTCCAAATCCCACCATTTTTAATTGGCCTTATTATTTCCACTCTCATTTTTCACTTCTCTATTTCCTTAACTCTGAAATTTTCTTTCTAATTTACCTCTACACACAACATCACCTTTGAATAAAAACACTTTTAAAATTAGACAATGATTTCATAATATCTTCAATTTATAGCTTTACAAATAGAAAATTTATAAGCTGATGATGGAAAACAGATTCAGGGAACATTATCTAGATGGTCAAGTAGCCATATTTCCCTGCTGAACCATCACTCTGCATTATGAGATCTTAGATCTGAAAACTAATGTAGTTTTTTTGACTAGTATTTGTAAAATACTTCCTCTGTTTTCCCAATATCCAAGTAATGTCTGATTTATCTCAGATGTGAGAGATAGCTAAAGGGAATTAAATAAGATGCCAGGTTCATTAATTCTATCCCTAAGGAAAATATGATCCAAAGTCAATATTCTTCACATCAATCACTTAGACTGTGTTAAATAATCACATTATAAAACTTGAAGGACAGAATCAGATATTTGTAGACTATAAATATCCCCAAATAATATATTTTTCCACAAATCTTTGGTGACTGGCTATGGCAAGGAGGCAACATAAATTGATGGGCTCATTCATCTCCATCTCTTCAGAGACCACTCTGTATTTTTCACCGACTACATTAATTCATTCTGCATGTTTGACTATGAATAGTCTCTGCTATAAGATACCTTTCAACAGCCCAGAACAGTTTAATATTATCAAGGTTACAGCTGTACTTGTTCATAAATAATTCATTTAAAATGTGTTTTTTAATTAAAAAAATAGGTCATATGATTCATTTTGCAGTCCTACAGGTCATCAGTAGATCATCTGGGGATGATTCATTAATACCTTCTCTAGAATCTGCAGCCTGCTAGCCCACATTTGTTCATAAATGAACAGAGTAATACTGCTCATGACTCCCAGGCATTCATTGCTAAATTTGCAGAGGCACATTTGACTAGCACCTCCATGGATTTAAAAATAATATGAGTTCATCATATTCTAATACCCAGATACCAACTATGTAGAGCTTGGAAACCTCTCTGACCATTCGTCAGCTAAATTGTACCTCAAACGTGCAGCAAAGAAAATAGGGCATCATATTTTTACTTACATATAATATTACCAGTAACTAAACTGACACAATAAATAGAAAATAGTTTAGCATTATCTGTGATTACACGTATCTATTCCTGCAGTTGAGGTCTTTGGAGAACATGATTTTAAAATAGAGTGCTTACTGCAAAGCTTATTTTCAGGGATATTTTCAGCTTTGCTTTCAAAAGTCAGTCAATAATGGACAATAACCTGACAGGTGAATGAAATTATCCTAAAATTTGACATTTGATGGTACATGTAAATTATTAAGGAAACAGTACAGTTTCACGTAGTCCACTGTGGGACCAAAGGCACTCTTGTAACATCAACAGTTACTGTGCCTTAGAAAGCACAGATCAGCTGAGCAATTAGTTCACGTGTCAGAGGTACTCAGGACACAAGTTCAATCTCCATACATTTCTCTTTTCTCTGCAGAGAAAACAAGTTTGGTTCAAGTCCAAAGTTCTTGCAAGATATCCTGGCTTACGCAATATTGCTGGTTCCATTGCTCATGCCTTTTCTCACACATATTTGCAAAGTCTCCTTCTGTATTATTTTTTCAAATACCTCCAAGACTTGGTCATCTTGAAAATGAATTATAATAACTCAACCTTTCATTGATTTGTAACTTCCTCTACAATTATCTAAGAATGTTTATCCTTTCTTTTTTAAGGTAGAATGATCTGCACTTGCTTACTCTTCAACTTGGAGCAGTTAAACATCCATATCACATTTTCCCAAAGAAATTGCTCGCTACATGAATGATAGGTTTCAAAATTCACTGAACACTTAGTGGTCTTTGAGTTGCTCCCACTTCTCTAGTATTTGACAATGTGATTGAAAACAGCTTCCTTGCTTGTGCGACATCGTTAACTTATAACCCACTCTGAGAGCTCCTTTTTAAGATTTCATAAGAAATCTTCTGCTTTCCTTGTATGTCTGAGTTTCCAATGTTTTTATTCTTTGTCCTCTGTGTATCTTGGGAAGATTACTATATTTAATTATCTTTAAAATAACTTAGAGTTTGTTAGATATTCATATACACCTTCAAACAAGAAACTGATGATATTTCAATCCTCTTGTTCGGTCTCTTACTATAGATCTCCTCTCAGCAGTTTCAGATAGCTCTCAAAATCCATGCTTAAATTGATAGCATTATTTCCTCAATCTGTTCTTTTTCCACTTTCAGTAAATGACATTATTGCTTATGTTAACCCAAACTACAGAGAAATGGAGTCATATTTAAGTGTTGTCCAGTTATAGGCTGCTTTCAGCCTTCACTAAAATCAGGCGTGCTGCCTCCCAGGTAACCAGGGATATATAACCTTCTTCCTGAGGCTGATCAATGTCTTGTAATGTTAAGACGGTGGGAAAATTCCACAAGGGGCAAACTGAACAGGGATGCAAAATAGCATTTTAATGAAGGTATGGATGTGCCTCGCTCCTGCTGAGGGGGCATTTTTCTGCACAAGATCTCCCCGCCAAGGGAAAATACCATCAGGCATCTGTGGCAAAAGAAGCCACTGCACACCTAGGCTCAGAGTGCGCCTAGGAGCAGAGCGTACACCTAGCCTCAAAGTGCGCCTGGGTGCACAGCACGCACCTGGGCATAGATCACACCTGGGCACAGAGTGCACCTGAGCACAGAGCACGCCCCTAGGCACAGTGTGCACCTAGGCGCTGAGCACACCTAGGTACAGAGCATGCCCCTAGGTGCAGAGCATGCACCTAGGCGCAGAGTGTGCACCTAGGTACAGAGCGCACACCTAGCCCCAAACTGCACCTGGGCACAGAGCACGCACCTAGGCACAAAGCGTGCACCGACAGAGGCAGGAAGCAAGCACCAGTGGCTCTTACAATAGAGACAGAGCTCTGCAAAGAAGCCACTTACCAAAATATCTTCTGTACAGACCCTTCACCTCCAGCCCTATTTTTAGAGGTTCTGAAACATACTTGACCCCTTCCACTCTTCTTCCTCTTCTCATTAGCGTGGAAAACCCAAACTGAACAAGCATGTGGGCTTCCTTTGTTTCTCCTTAACAACCCTCCTCTGATGGCTGAATACAGAACTGTCCTCTAGAATCAGAGAAAAGGAAGCAACAGGAGGGAGAAAATCAAATACAGCAGAACCTTGGTAAGTTGATCACCCAAGGGAAAGTAAAACACTGGTCAACATATGGAGGTGGCCAATATGAGGAACAAGGCTTTAGTACATGTGGTGCACGACTGGTCTATAAAAATTAAAGTGGTGGTCAGTGTTGGGAGGTGGTCAACTATGGAGATTTTACTCTACTCCAAAAGTTATTTTCCTCCCTGTGAGCAACAAGAACCATCCTCATCTCTCTCTTCATATGCAGCTGCTATTTTCCCTGTTTCCTTCTGAATGGTGTCCATCTGCCAAGTTCCCCATCCCATTCTCATATACCAAGAGCACCCAGAGGCAGAGTTTGCCTCTCCCTTCCCTACCTGATTTAGTAAATTGTCACTGGGTTCCATTACATACAGGAAAGGTGCTACTCGAGATCCATACCACACTGGTCTTTTACCTATACTAAATCCTTCTCTCCAATGTACTTCCTTCACATGGTCATGGTCACCGCACTCTGGTCCTGCTTGCTCCTTCATCCCCATTAATAGCTGTCACCACTACAATCATATTGTTGACCTCTTTGACCTCCTCCCAGTCTCATATGATTTTACGTTCCATCCTAGACTCTCTTTTATGTCTCAGAATAGGTTGGCATTTTTTTTTAAACTTCTGCCTGTTTGCCTGTACTTGACTATAACCTTCACCCATAGATGAATGAGCAATCATGGGACGTATCAACCATAGTTATCTGAACATGCCTCTGTTGCAATATCCTTTACTGTCAACAGATTTGGTCTAACTCATCTTTGGGAATTTACAACAAAGCAACACACAACTTCATTTTCACTACAACAATGGTTTCTGTCTTGCTACTTCTTTTTCAAAATGTTGCCCGGCAGACAGGCATACCTGGGAATCTACCAGCTGCCTGGAGAGAGCTTTAATTCATGTTGTAAATTACCAAGGGAAAGCCCATAGTTGTGCTGGTTTCTAAGTGAAAGAAACCCAGTAAAGCTATGGTCTGGTTCTACCCATTATTCATATATAAATCATCCATGCATAATAAAGGGCAGTGGAACTAAACATCTCAGCTTCAGAGGATACTGGCCCTATGGCCTTAGGACTTCATCTTTTCTGTATTTTACACTGCTCCCTACAACTGATAACAGGCAACACTGAAAATATGTAAATCCAATTCTAGATTAGGAACTTTTTAAAAAGGTGGTAAGTTAAATGTTGAAGTTAAGCAGTGTCACCTTCATCTCTGGTACTCCACTGAGCTTAAGAATTCGCCTTTCAACTACGGTGTATGTAGGAACACACAAGGCTTTAGAGAATAAGAGAAGGAAAAATATAACATGCAAAGGTGACGGCTGCATAAGAGAATTCAGTGTCAAGACTGTTAATTTAAGGGCCTCAGGGCACAGCCCTATCTAAAGAGAGAAGAGAAGAATCATGTAAAGGGAAGCTTCTGGAAAATAAACCAGGACTCTTCTTTTCTGCTTTGAGCAGTCTTTGTCTCTGTTCTTATTTATTTTTTTCAGTTTCTGTAATATTGCATTACCTGAATTTCCCCCTACCATTGTTACTACTTTTTGTTGGATGGGTTATTTGGAAATTCTGCCCAAATTATGGTTCTGCTGCTGTCCTTACAATGCCTGTTGATTTACAACTGATCTAACTGGTGATTAGGATACTCTATCTTCCCTCATTGTTCTGTGTGCAAAAATGGACATCCAAACATGAAAATCCTCCAACACACAGGAATTTATTTGGGTGTTAAAGCCATTAGAATAATCCCTGAAAAGATTTCAAAATTGAGTCTTGCGAGACAGTAATAGGAGACCTATGCCTGGTGGCTTTCATGGATTGCCCTGACCTAGCATGTAGAGGTCATGCTTGTAAAGTATGAATATTATACAAATCTGCTCACAACTATACTGGATGATAAAATCTCAGTAAAGGTCTTGGGTAGGAAATAAGATGGAAATGAATATTGAAAATGCTAATTAAAGCAGATAACAAGCACAAATAGAACAGGAGTCAAGGTAAGAGCATTCACTCCATGAACTCTGAGAGTCTAACAAAATGATTATATGGCTAAAATATTTCCAAAGTAAGAAAAATTTACAAATTGATATAAACAAAAATGTATAGAAATATTGATAGTATTTTACAAAGTCAGGAAGAGACAATTATCTATGTGTTCTCACTGCTTCACGGAAGAGAGGAATGCTGAGTCTGTGGGGGCGTGGCCACTTACTCACCTGGGAAATATACGCCGTGGTGCTGCAGGGATTATTTATTTTTCTTCTCTTTAACTTGAATCAAATATCTTTCAGGATGTCCCTCCTCTCTGTGCTCTGAAGCCAAGTTTATGAACTTACTGAAGGGGAATGTGGGCATTCTTCTAGATTTTTTTCAACAAAGTAGAATCATTCATCATACATGAAGAAACTACCTTTTAAAATGTTATATTCATTTTTGGCATTTAATAACTATGAAATATTGAGAATATTGAAAATGTTTGTTTTTTTTTTTCTCAATATGCGAAGTTGAGAATCAAAGATCTTGAACTATGGCGAATTCCCCTGAAGGCCACACTGCCTAGGGAAGTAAAATCTGGGTAGCATTTCTTACCAAACATGCCAATCTTGGTGTACACACCTTTAACAAAGATGTAGCAGATTTAAATTCAATGAAGTTCATGTGAAAAAAAATCTACCAACTTAGTCAGCAATGAGCACTTAATTAAAGTAATTACATAGAGTATTAAAAGAAAAAGAAATAACAACCACAGGAAAGACTGTATCTGGAGACTCGTACAGAATCCTAAACTTACTGGTGTAATAATTAAGAAAATTAGAGTTATTGTGATACCTACTTCTTAATATTTCAAAGATCATCAATTGCTAAATGGAGCTGATTTGTTTCATGAAACAATAAGGAGTCAGAACCAAGATCCTTGAGTCAAAAGAAAAAAGGAAAAGATTTCACTTTTTTTAATGAAATGGACTGCTTTGTAAAGTGGTCAGTTTCCAGAATGTGAGCCTTGCAAAAGAGCAGCCTCCTTTGGGGACACTGCCTTTTATAAAATTCCTGTTATGAGTAAAAAGTTGAAGTAAAAATATTCTAAGTGATATTCCACCGAAGTTTCTAAGCTTAATGTGCTTAGTGGAAGATTGGGTGAAAAACCCGTTTTCTGGCTGCTGGCCCAAGCTTCTCTTTATTGTTTTCCTTTCCTATCATTTGAAACTTTGATTTGATTTTAAGACATTGGGAAGATATTTATTTACATGCTATACATTTCTTTACATAATCATGTTCTGATTCCTGAGTTGCAAAAAAAAAGCAACACCCTCAAAGAGCATCAAATTGTTGTCACACACACACACAAAATCAACCGCTTGCATGCTGGAGAAGGAAAATGCCACTTGAGGATGCCTGATTTTCTTAGTTCTATGTAGGAGTGCTCTGTGGCTAGCAATTGTGTGTTTGAAAACTAAGTCTCATAAAATTCTACATGGTCAATACTAACTAGTTACTGAAGGATTTTTTATTAATCTTCCACCAGCAACACCATTCCTATTATGGCACTTAGAGGATGAGGGGATAATTCATTAACCACACACTTAAATGCAATTTCTATTTCATCTTTTTTCGTCTGTGTCAAATAAAATACCAAATGCAAAAAACGTCTCTTGTGAAGTACCCTCCTTCATGAAGCGTAACCTCAGCATTTTAATTCCTTTGTATGTGAAAGTCGCTTTCTTATCATTGCTTCATGGCACAAAAATCTTGTGTTCCAAAGTGATAGACTGATAGAGTAGGAGGCATAGGAAATTAAAGAGCAGAAGTCAGGGCTGATAGGAGCAGTTAACTGAGTGCTGAGCTCTCTAGGAGAGAGAGAGCACACCCACGAGAAAACAAGAGTGTTGAAAACGGGAATCAAATAACAGACCAGTGGGTATGACTCATACATTTGTAGAGAAAAGAGACCTATGTTTCTTTTTAATAGCCACTTATGACATTTAATTTTTAGATTCTATTCGGAAAATGAAGAAAACATTTGTAGTTTCTAAGGTTATGTGTACACTTTCCCCTACAATTTAGTTATCTTTTCACTATTCCAGTCATGTTTATTTTATTTTCATTTCATTACATTAATTTATAACATTGTGATATTAACTCTATTATTTTACTTTATTTTATTTATGTATGTATGTATGTATTTATTTTGAGACAGAGTCTCTGTGGCATCACAGCTCACAGCAACCTCCAACCTCAAACTCAGTTTCAAAGGATCCTCTTGCCTCAGTTTTTCTATTTTTGGTAGAGGTAGGGTCTCGCTTTTTCCCAGGCTGTTCTCAAACTCATGAGCTCAGGCAACCCACCTGCCTCACCCTCCCAGAGTGCTAGGATTATGGACATGAGCCACTATGCCTGGCCAACTCTATTATTTTAAAATTCAGTGTATAAGTATTTATTTATAATACTATAAAAAAATTATTGATTTTTTTTGAGTTTTGATTTAAAATATCCAGTTGTTTATGAAACATCATTTTAGTTAACATTTTTTACATATATGCCATTTTTAAACTTGAGAAGAAATGGAATACTTGACTCTAACATCCAGAGAACTGGACATTCACTGATATTTCTGCTGTTCAGAAGAATGAACACACATACAAAAAGTTAACTAGAAACACAAAAAAGAATCTCCTAAGTGAGCTTCAACACTACTATCAGATTTCAACATAGGATTCAAAATTGCTTTCCCTATTATATACTCTGCTGAGTGGGCCAAACAGTCTTTGTTCTGGTTACTCCTTTCACATTCCACTTCAAGCTCTCGGGAAGGCTACCTGCAGAGTGTTCACCATCTCCAGGATGCTCTCAAGTCCAAGGGCAGACATCCAGGCCTGGCTGCCACTGGCCAGACTCCACTCCTGTGCCTTGCAGCTGTCTCTACAGGATGGACAGTCTCTGCCGTGAGGTTCTGAGCTTTCCTGTTCTTCTCCCAGACTCTATCCCTCCCCTCTCACTCATTCCAACTCTTGAAGACTATCAAAGGCCCATGAAATTCTTCTCGGTGTTTGGGTGGAGACGAATGGTGTAAGGAGACTGAAATGGTAAATTGTATCATGAAGTGTATACTTTATCCTATCAGTTATGAGGATGAAATTTTTAAAGCAGATAAGTAGATGCTGGGTTGGTTGGGGAAGGATAAATTTCTGTTGACTTTCAGGAGGGACTGGTCATGGAGGGCATGGAGGGGAGAGCATGGAGATAGACATAACAGCACAAAAATCAGTGCTGTGTAAAGAAGGAATAGAAGGATTATGATTTCTGCCTTAAAGTCGCTTATGCTCTATTATAGAAGGCAGAATGAAGGCGTATGAAATCATTTTCTCTTTTTCCCGATATCAGCTTGATAGTGCCACTATCAAACGGTGTCTTGTCTCATCACACACAACAAAAAAATGAGAACAATGCACAAGTATGTTAATATTCTGAAGTGTATGGATGCAAATATCAATGTCACTGTCAAAGAGTAAATATCAGAGACCAAAGAATGTTATCTCACACTTGAATTTGTGTCATAGATACCAAATGAAATGCAAAATATGAGAAAAAAAATGAAAAGATAAAAAAGACAGTGAAAACCTTAGAAAAACACTGTTGTTCCATGATGGAACGTTTAGCCCTTTTATAAACCCAGACAGTTGCCTGGAGAAGTTCCTTCTCTCCGTATTTGTTTAGGAGAAAGAAAGGGAAGCAGTTAGACTGTGGGGTTACGGAGAGGAGGGAAGGGCAGAGCCACAGGAGCGCCCGTGTTGGACAGCTCTTCCGCTGTCAGTGTTTCTGTCAGAAAGGAAAGGAATAACAGAAAATCCCCGTGAGAACAGCAGACTTGCCCACAACGCCTGTGTGGAAGAATAGCCTTCGTTTCTGAATAGACGCTCTGTGTGTTTCTGGCTCAGCTCTGCCTGCTCTGCCACCTGATCCGGTCCTCATGTCACCTGCTCGCCACCACCTTTTATATGCACACTCGCTCGCGCTGTTCCTTGGCAAGGCTCAGCTACATAGCATTACCTAAGGCACCATTATAGTGTCAGTGTCGCCGGTTAGAACAAAATGCTCTACAATCCAAAGGCACAGAGGGGCGGTTTAATCACACCATTTGGCTTTCACAGAAAACCTGTCCCCCGCAGGGCCTGAGGCTGTCCTTGCTCCTGCCCCTGAGGGACCCGTGTAGTTGTCCTGACGCACCATCACTGTCTGAAAAACCAATTCAGAGAGCCTGCTGAGATGAGAGGGCATTTTAAGAGCACCGTCCTGTGGGAAAGCCACATAGTTTGTCCACTAGCCGTGTTTTTTTGGTGGCTTGTTTGTCTTATAATACATCTAAGTAGTTCACGCCAACATACAATTTGAACAGCTACTTGGTCTATCAATTGTAATCCACACTCTCCACACTTAGAGGGCGGGGAGGACTTTTGTGGCAGGTACATTGTTATTCCTGGACTTGGATATGATTGGGGACCAGTATTTGAAGATAAGGTCAAAAGGTGACATTCTTAAGTGGCAATCCACAGACAGCCAAGAAGCCCTATGCAATTGTTGCTATAGATGTTTCTCAGAACCATAAAAAATAAAAAAAATGTTTGTTACCAAGACCTTTTGTGAACTTTTGGTCTGGTTTAAAGATTGATGTTCCGTTGACGTCATGCCCTGACTTGTCCACTATTCCATTTAGGGACAGCAGCGCTGGACTTGCTCTTTTGTCTAGTCTGAAGTAATTTCGATTTATAGCAATATTGTTTGCCGTCTCTGAGGCATGTGGCAAAAGTGTTTGGTAGGAGAAATCAATGAGAAATTTTAATTGTTAATGTAGAATATGTATATTCTACATTTTGTAGAATATGTATATACTATATTTTAAACACATAACATTTTACAAACATGCTAAGCATTTATGCAAACAAATTAAATTATAACATTAAAACTCATAAAACTGTACCAATGTTATTAAAGAAGAGACCAAGAATTAAGTATATTTGAATTAAACTATCAAAGAAACAGAAAGCAGAAATATAAGCTCTGCTGTCTTAAAACCAGGCACCAATACGTAAACACCATTTAATCTCAGAACAAAGCTATGAGCCCCAATGGATATAAAATATATAACAATAAATTGGTCCATGTGACTCATTATTCATTTTTGTATTCAGAGAACATGAGATCTGACAATCAGTTCGCACACTAGTCCTAGAAAAAGTGCTACATCCCTCATTGCTGAATGTCACTATGGTCACCTTCATAGTATTCCCCTTGGGAAACTGTGCACTGATGCCAAGGCCTAGTCCCCCCACCTTGAAAGCACTTTTTCTAGGATGAGTCATGAAGTAATTGTCAGATTTCCTAGAGGGACAGCTCTAATGGCCGTTCCAGAGAAGAGGTCTAAAATTGTTTTGAAGGGTGGACTAGTTGCCAGCATTGCTGCATAGCTTCCCAAGGGGAGTACTGCAAAGGTGATATTTAGCAATGAAGCATGTTCCACTTTTTCTAGGATGAGTTGGTGAACCAAATTGTCTGATCTTGTATGATATATAGAGTTCCTTGCACATTGTAATATTCTAGTATGGAAAGACATATACCTTACAAATGCTGAAGTATGTAACAACTATACATCACAGTTAAAGTTACCAATATGTTAGAAAAATCAACAGGAGAAAGAAGCTGAAATGGAACTCTGGGGAAGGCAGGGAAAGACTTTTAGTGGCAGTGACCCGGGGTGTGGTCATTATCACAAACTCTGTCAAACGAGATCAGAATTAGATCGAGAAGCCCCCAAAGCTGAGAGTAACCAAGGGTTATTTCTTCAGAAACTGATGATATAGAAAAATAAAATAAAATAAAATAAAGGAAATTTGTCTTTCTTGGTCGATCCCTGCCTTCATTCCGACCTGCTGTCATTCAGGACTTTATGGGTGAAACACTTTCGTGGTTATACTAAGAGTGTTTTCCTTTGGAGAGGCTCTGTGTTTTTTTTCGGCCTAGTCCCTAAGTGTATTTTATCATCATTTCTGGGAAGCTACTGTTGTATATATACTTTTCAGGTTTGATTTTATGAAATTATAAAATGCATGAGCAAATCAGTTATTCTGAACAAGTCTTTAGAATAATCATCATGATATAATGGAACTTCGGTTTAATAAACTTTTAGATAGAGACTATAAAATAAGATAAAATCAGTCAGTTTTGAGGGAAAAGCAAAACCAATGAAACTTTTAATATTTGAAAATATAGCCTTTGAAATTAAAACTCAATAGATGAATGAAACAATAGATTAGACATAGCTGAAAAAAGATTTAGCAGACATTAAAGAATTTATCCAGAATGCAACCTAGAGAGTTAAAAACAGGAATGTACTTTTGAACGGAAGAATACAAAACATAGAAGATAGAAAAACAAGTTCCAATAAAATTCTAATATTAACTCAAGTTAAGCAAATAGAAAATACAGAAGAAGCAATACTTACAGAGGTACCTAGAGTTATATTTGTAATAGAGGAAAGACATTGTCTTACATCAGACTATTATGAGAAAAATTGTATGGCCAGGTGACTTAAACAACAAACCTTTATTTCTGACAGTTCTACAGGCTAAGAAGTCTGAGCTCAGAATGCCTGCTGGTTGGGTTGGCTAAGGGCCTCTTCTTGGTGTCCTCACCTGCTGGAGATGGAGAGAGCTCAAGCTTCTTCATCCCGTTTTGAGGCCACCAGTCCCATTATGGGGCCTTTCCTCCTATGACTTCATGGAGCCTAATTACTTCCCCAAGATCTTCTCTATAACATAGAGGATTAAGTCTCCAACATATGATTTTGGGGGAGCATAAATTTTCAGTCCATAGCAGACATAAATCTTCCTATTTGGGATAAGCTCAATCAGGGTAGAAACACACAGTTATGCTGTAGACAATGGAGGAAATGAAAAACAAAAAGAAGGTTATAAAAAAAATTTTTTTTTTCAGTCCAGGCCTGGGTTTGAACCTACCACCTCGGGTATATGGGGCCGGCGCCCTACTCCTTTGGGCCACAAGAGCCACCCAAGAAGGTTATAAATTTAATAAGAAAGAAAAAGACAAGTTAGTTCAAGAGAGATAACTGAACATATACTTTTTTTTTTTTAAACAGAAGCAATAGAAAAGCCAAAGACAATAAAATAATATCGTCAAATGACATTTGAGCAAAGGCTTAATCAGATGTATGTTAATCATTGAAATTTCAAGGGTGGAGGAGAACATTCTGAGTCAATTCAATAGGAGTATGCAATCTTCAAGAGAAGAACATGAACATTTTTTTTAATTCAAAATTTTGAACGAGTACAATTGTTTTGTTACATATATACATTGTGCAACATTGAAGTCAGGGCTTTAAGTAGAAAAGTGTTCATTGTACCTGACAGGTAAGTTTTTGTCCCACACCCTCCTCCCAATCTCCCCTCTTCTTGGTTTTCAGTGTCCTTTATGTCTCTTTATGGCCCTGCGTGCCCATTGTTTAGCTCCCATTTGCTAGTGAGAACGTGTGGTGTTTGTTTCACCATTCCTTTTTATGGCTAAGTAGCACTCCATTATATAATGCACACACACATACACACATACACATTTTCTTTATCCACTCATGAATAGATGGGCTCTGAAGTTAATTTATGTGGCAATAAAAAATCACTTTTTGCTCCAGGGAAAGGCCAGTATGTTTGTAGTAGATGAGGAAAGAAAGAAGGACCAAATCGAATCAAAGAAGAAAAGGGGCCCAGTTATTTGGGGCCTCATGAGCTATAAGTAAGAACTTCCACTTTACTTTTAGTGACATGTAAAATGCTGCAGAGTTTTGAGCAGAAAAAGGACATGATTTGATTCACACTTTAAAATGATGATGAGAGTCTTAAAAATAGTCTGTTTTGGAGCAAGGAAGACCATTCCTCATTCAGCAAGACCAGTTGAGGCTGTCACAGTAAACTTGGCTTGGACCCTGGCATCGTACCAAGAGAAGAGGAAAAATATTTCAATTCCAGGGACTATTTTGAAGGTAGAGTCAGCAGAATTTCCTAATTGATTGCATATAGAATGCAGCCGCAAGAGACGAATCAAGGACGATTCAATGACTTTTAGCTTGAGAAGCTTGAAGTTTAAAATCATCTTATCTGTGATGAGGAAACCTCCAAGTGGAGCTTATTTTGGGAAGGGAGTATTATTTTGGTTTTAAAAATGTTTTGTTTGATAAAATAAAGTTTGTATGTAGAGGACATTGGAGAACTCATATGCTTCACCAACTTTTGTTGTTACTTAAACCTGCCCTCACCTTTGTAAATAGACCTTCTATTAAACTCCTCAATTACATTGTTTGAAGTTTGTTTCCTGCTAGGACTATGAAATTATTAAATGAATAATTGATCAATGAATACAAATCCTTTCTATTTCTTGGATTCTTAGTGCCAGATTATTTTAAAGTGAAATAAATAGATGTTCAGAACTAAAAAAAAAAAAAAAATATATATATATATATATATATATATTAACTTGCTAGATTTAATTAGTGGTATGCTACTGGAGTTTCATGAGTTCCGTTCCTATAATCATCTGCTATTTCAGGAATAACTGTAAGCAACCCGTGTGTGTGTTGGAGGGTTCTGGTTTCTCTTTGCTTTGTTTCTTTTCCAGACTGAAGGTCAACAATAACATGTTCTGGTAGGATCTGGGGATGCTATCAATTGTATTTCTCTGAAAAAAGAAAAAGGCTCATGTACACAAGACTATGCCAGAAGTATGTTTGCTGATAAAAAGTGATTTCCATCATGTCAAGCGTCAGAGGACAAGTTTTAAAAATGCCAGAATGTGAACCGTGCCAATGAGCAATCTGGAAATGAGAAATTAAACCTGCTAAAAATAATGGATGTCAAGACTCTACCAAGAGACAAAGTGCACCCTCACCCTCTTTTTAAAATTTCATCTTTGAATTAATGCGCACGCTTTGAGTCCATGTCTCTCTTCCCCCTTCCGCAGGATGCTGCATGACAAAGGAAGCAAAAAGCTCCTGCGACATCGTTGATCCCCAAACAGGCGCAGCTCATGTTCTGACACCTAGTCAGACAATGCCCCTTGTATGTGTCGTGCTCGGTAAGACATTTGTGCTCAAAACTCGGAATGAATTAAAGACAGAAAGAAACAAAAGCCATGCTTTTTTGAACTACTTTTATATTGAAATTTAAACACCCAAGTGAAAGAGATTTACATAGAAGAATCTGACCTACACGATAATGATGCGCAAGAGTGAAAATTACTTCTCAGTTCTTCATAAAATTTTAGCTTGACTGGCAGGTACAACATCAGACAATATGCATGCTCTGCTTGCATGTAGATTTCCACTCCCCTGTGTCACATTGGATTATATGTTTATTGAATATTTTACCACAGCAAAGCATATTAGTGCTGCTATGCCCTTCTGAGATAGAAGCAAATATGTGACAGAGCAGGGGATTCCCGCTTTAACCCCGGGTCCATCATGGATACATGTGATGGCTTTTTCCCAATTTACATGAAAAATAAAAATGATGGTGTTAGTAACCACCCCCCAACACAAAGGCACACACACACACACACACACACACACACCCCATCACATAAAGGCAGGTATCCATGTGGACTAAGTCAACAAGTTTTTATGAAATATTTTTGATACTCAGATAATTGGTTCTGAGTTTTTACTTAATGATATACATTCGTTTCTAATATATAAACCTATGGCATTTATTAAGAACCTAATACAAGCCTCACAATGTACTAAATAGAGGAGAAAATAAAATGGATACAGTATAATTGTCATTAATTGTCCTCATGTCAAAGTTGAGTACATGGGATTCATGCTTCTCCATTCTTGTGATGCTTCACTAAGAATAATGTGTTCCACTTCCATCCAGGTTAATACAAAGGCTGTAAAGTCTCCATTTTTTTAATGGCTGAATAGTGTTCCATGGTGTACATATACCACAGCCTGTTAATCCATTCCTGGGTTGGTGGGCATTTACATTTTGGCGATTGTAAATTTAGCTGCAATAAACAGTCTAGTGCAAGTGTCTTCATGATAAAAGGATTTTTTACCTTCTGGGTAAATGCCCAGTAATGGGATTGCAGGATCAAATGGGAGGTCTAGCTTGAGTTCTTTGAGGGTTCTCCATACTTCCTTCCAAAAAGGTTGTATTAGTTTGCAGTCCCACCAGCACTGTAAAGTGTTCCCTTCTCTCCATATCCACGCCAGCATCTGCAGTTTTGAGATTTTGTGATGTGGGCCATTTTTGCTGGGGTTAGATGTGATCTCAGGGTGGTTTTGATTTGCATTTCTCTAATAATTAGGGATGATGAGCATTTTTGTTAACCATTCATCCATCTTCTTTAGAGAAGGTTCTGAAGGGGAGGACAGAGAAAGAAAAAAGGAGGGAGGGATGGGGAAAAGGAAGAGCAGAGAGAGGGAAGGAGCGAGGTGGGTGGGGTCTTGGTGTGTGCCACATCTTCTCGGGGCAAGACACGATTGTTAAGAGGGACTTTACCTAACAAATGCAATCAGTGTAACCTGGTTTCTCGTATCCTAAATGAATCCCCAACAATAAAAAAAAAATGGATACAGGGTAATGGGACAGAAAAATATATAAATCATAAATAGAAAATTAACATATGTGAAGTATTAAAATAGATACAGACAGAGTGGGCCCCAGGCCCTGGCGAGGCCTACTTCACCAAACCCAAAACTGCCCAACAAGTCTCCCAAAAGTGACAATTTGTTTCACTTGCTAAATCATCATAAAAAATATATCTTAAGCACCTTACAACCTACAAAAATAACATTTTTAATGCTATAACAAGTTTCTAAGATTTTGAAATGCTTACAATTTACGAGACACAATTCTTTAATAAGACGTACTATTACTTGAATATAATAACTCTTGAATCAATGTCTAGAATTATTTTCAGTGATTTATAAAATAAACTTAATTTCTAATGATGAGATAAAATTTTTGTTTGGTAAATGGTTAGGGTACTTTATAAAATAGCGTGATATTGAAATCAGCTATTTCCAGCAAGGATTCCTATAAAAGACTATTAGAATAATTAAGGTAGGAAAAGTGACAAGCCTAACCTAGCACAATGGACATCTCCATGGCGCTTGGCCATAGCTATGGCTTGTGATTCTGTGGAGCAGTGGCGGGACCTGCCAGGTGGCAGGATGAGAGGCATGAGACGGGGGGCTCCAGAGTGACTCCCAAGACTGAGGAGTGGGGAGGGCGTGGTGCCAATGAATGCAGACAGAAGAGCAGTTTTAGGCACGCTGTAGTGAAAGTACTTGGAATCCAAACATCACATATAATCTAAAACCTGTAAAATCAGAGATGGAGAAGTATTTAAAGTCATTTGCTCACAAATGACACTGATGATAATTCAAACTACAAGGATAGACGTGAACCTCAGTGATAATACGTAGAAGCTAAAACGCCAAGTAATAGCAATATTTACGGAGCAAGTGGAGAGGAGAATATCAGTGCTCACAGCAAAAATGGGGTGAGGAGAAGAGGGAAATGTCATAGAGACACAGGGCAAGTACGGACAGAGCACTACTGTGGAAGTAAATAAATGGATACTTCACAAAGATAAGCAGTGTTCATTGCTGCAAAGATAACCAGCCCTGCAAAGCACTGAACAGGGACTGCAAACTTGCATTTCCAGGAACGGAGGACCTGGGAATTCAGGCAGACCTCCTGCTAAGAACGGAAAACTAAAAATAACAAAATTGTACTAAATAAAACATAATGAAGCTGCTAGATATCTAATAATAAAGAAGGTGAATAGAATAGCTCATTTTATTCACTAATTTTGCCTGACTTCAGTGAAAAGGAAATGAACAGACAAAATTAATAATATTTCTCCGAGAAAGAATAAATATGTTCTGACAAAGCAAGAGAAAGTTTAAGAATGAAAGAAAACACTCTGACAAGTGGCTGGAAATATTGTGGAGTACGGACACTTGTCAGTGTACCTCGTGGGTATTTCTCTGTCCTTTGTTTCTCTGAAGGTTAAATGAGCAGCTGAGCTCTCACACATTACAACATGTCTAAGAAACTGTCTTCACCTCTAAAGGTCTGAAAGAGGAGATTTCAGTAACAAAGCTTCTGGGGGAAGGAAATCCCATTGTTTCTTTTCAGCTAGGGTTGTTGGCAACCTAACTCTTAAAATTGTTTCCAAAGCATTTTGCTTCTTTTTGTCTTTTTTTCTGTTTCAGAAGAATTATCTTTCCAATGGGATGATTTAAAAGAGTGAATGTAAGAACAAAATAGAACACGTGTGGCAAGGCCAGCTCTGATTGTAGTACAGTGATCCAGCCCAGGTTGTGGGTAAACATAAAGCAGTGATTTTTCCTTTATATTTCTGAACGTAAAATTCAGCCTTTGAAAACGTTCAATTGGGTATTTTTAAAGTGATGTTCCACATATTACCTTTGTCTCCAATTTAGTTTGTTTTAGCAACATACAGCTTTACTAATTTATGAGCAATGAATATCAATATCTCTAAAAAGTAGAATTGTTAAAGATCAGCCAGTTGTGATGCCATAATTCCCTTCTAATAGCCCACATTAATGTACTTATGTAAGAAAAGAAATTCATTAATGCAGAAAGAAGTTAATTTAACATTTAAGGAACCCAAAAGGCCACTTTTTTTTTTTTTTTGAGGCAGAGACTGACTTTCTCACCCTGAGTAGGGTGCTGTGATGTCATAGCTCACAACAACCTCAAACTCTTGGGTTCAGGCAATGCCCTTGCCTCAGCCTCCCAAGTACCTGGGACTACAGGCACCTGCCACAAGGCCCTGAACTTTTTTTTTTTTTTTTAGAGACAGGGTCCTGCTCTTGCTCAGGCTGATCTCAAACTCATGAGCTCAAGCGATCCACCTGTCTCGCTCTCCCAGAGTGCTAGTGTTACAGGCAGGAGCCACCATGTCTAGTCCCAAAAGCCCACTTTTGGTGGAGTATGGGAAGATGTGGGAGAGTGTGGTTGTTAATATGATATCAAGTAAACAGTGTGAATGAAAGAAAGTAAAAAGCAGAGGGAAAAAGGTACATGTAAAATCTCATTGATTATTCATAAACTTTTTGACTGGCATCATTAGTAATTTCCTGTCCTATATATAGTGTAACAGTGCACGTGGTGAAATGGACAGATCCAGGACTTCCGTGTGTTCTCTCTTCATGCTGCGTAGTAGTTCATCCTCACCTGTGGCTTTAATTACCATCTAACTGCCAGCAACCCTCAAACCTCCCTTCTCCATTCTCTGCCTCTTGCCTGGATGTCTAAGCTTTCCGCCATCTCAAAGGTACTTCAGACTGCATCTAAATTCAAATTCATGATCTTTCTGCATAAACTGATACTTCCTGAGGAAATCCTATTTCCATGAAGTGTACCATCATCTATCCCATTAGGAAACATAAAACCTGGAGTCAGTTTTGACATCCCTGCTTCCCTTTCTATTATTATAAGATGTTACAACCGCATATATAGCTACATGTATATAACTATAACTGTCTGTGTGTGTATCTTTAATTTTAAAAGCACCTGATGGTTTTGTGTTCTGCTTTGAATATATGTGAATTATTATTAACAATATTCTAATTCAAGTATTTCAATGGTCATTCCAAGCATATATGTCAACGTCCATAATGCCTTTTTCTATCTCCCTTCCCTTCCTCCTTCCTTTCTCTCTTCTTTTCTTACTTTCTTTTTCTTCCCTCCTTCCTTCTCTTGCTCTCTTGCTCCTTCTTTCCTTCTTCTCTCCCTTCCTTCTTTCCATCTTTCCTTCCTTCCTTCCTTCCTTTCTTCTTTTTTTAACCTTTGAGGTAGCTGGAATTTTTTAACAGGTCTTATTGCATGTATTTTTGTGTGAATGTTGTTCATAAATTTATGTATTTAATTTATGCATTTATTTATCAGATATTCATCATGCAACTTTGCAGATTATACTATGATAGTGATTCATAAGTCAGCTCAAATTACATCAATTCCACAACCTAATTTTAGGCGATTATTTGAGGCTTTGTTTTAAAACCACGTTTGAACTATTTGTCTACTTGTCTGCTTTCAGGTAGACAAATATGACTATACACTGCATTACTTTTTAGACCTTCCATGTTGTTAGCTATGAAGTGTGTTTGGACTGCCTTTCCAACCACACTATAGATTCTTTCATTCAACAAGTACTGTAGTTGTTGACCCTCCATTAAAATTAGAATATGAAGATGAATGCAGCACAATTTATATTTAATCTGCAGGATAGAGAAGCAGAAAAATTAATAAATAAAGATATTAATTTGCTGTGATAGAATGAACAGTGAAAAGGACAGAATGTCCTTCTTGTCAGAGTTATTCAGGAGACATTTCCCTTGCAAGAGTTATGTTACAGCACTCCTTTTCACAACTGACTAAGTTTCCTGTTATTAACTTAGTAACTTAGAATAAGTGTATGGTATTCTTATAGGCCTCTCTCACATTACCTAGTAGATGACTTGAAGAAAAGATACCTGGTTATAGTTAATTAGTGTGCTGAGGTCAGAAAATAGACCATGAATTTAGCCTGTTGTGAACTTTTCATGATAGTATGACCATTACTCATATTATTCTTACTATTATCAGTAGTAGTAGTAGTAGTAATGGTTATCGCACTGTTATCATCCAAAGTTCTAATTATACAAGGATAAAATGTAGCCCTACATCTGAAACCACTATGGAGTCATAGATTGATATAAGGGAAATAGTTGCCATGTTATTATCATGGTCATAAATATGAAAGTCAAATTGAGATAGAGAAAATGTGATCCACAAAGCAAAGTAAACAGGCAAAGCAGGAACCATCTAAATTGGTCTAATTAGTCTTGGGACAACTTAATGTCCACAGGAGAACACAGGTTGCCCAAATCAATATTAGCATATCTGAGGTCAATGGTGAGGAGCAGGGGAATCACTTTACATCTTAATTATAGACTCAAAAGAAGACAATGGCAAGTCTATCAAAATGGAGAAAGTTTCTGAGATCAGATGAGATTGGGTGTGTTCAGGATGGTATGATCATAGTCGTTAAAATGTCTGTACTGCCCAAAGTGATTTAGAAATTCAAAATACCAGTGTCACTTTTAGCAGACGTAAATAAATTAATTCTAAACTTCCCATGAAATGGAGAAAGAGCCTGAATGGCAAAGACAACTTTATAGCAAAATAACAAATCTGAAGGAATCACATTACCTGACTTCAAATTATACCACAAAGCCATAGTAACCAAAACAGCATGGTATTGGTATAAAGGTAGCAACACAGACCAGTGGAATAGAATAAAAGCCCTACAAGTAAAAGCATATAGCTATGACCAATTGATTTTCAACAAAAACATACTGGGGATAGGATGTCCCATTCAATAAATGGTACTGGGAAAAATGGATAGGCTCATGTAGAAGAATGAAATAAGATCCATGTCTCTCGATCAAAACAATAAAAATTCTATAAGAAAACATGGGAAAAGCCTTTATAGGTATTGGCCTAGACAAAGAATTTATGACTAAGATGCAAATGGCAAATGAAGCAAAACAAAAATAAATACATGGGACTTAAATTGAAAAGGGAAATAATCAACACAGTAAACAGACAATCTACAAATGAGAAAAAGTATTTGCACATTATACATTTAATAAAGTACTAATATCTAAAATCTACAAAGAATTCAAACAAATCAGCAAGAAAAAACAAATGACCCTAATAAAAATTGGTCAAAAGATGTGAACATAGTGTTTTAAGAAAATAGGCATATATCCCCAATACCATGCTCACCTCCAACTGGAGTTTACCGAACAAAAGCAAACAATGTAACCTAATAATTGGTATCATTACATTAATCTAAAATATAAAACAAAATAAACAAATGGGCAACAAACACATGAAAAAAATACTCAACAGCACTAATCATCAGGGAAACAAATAAAAACCACAATGAAATGCTGCCTTACCTCTAAGAATGGCCATTATTTTTTTAAAAATAGATGTGGGATGGATGTGGTGAAAAATCAATGCTTATATGCTGTTGGTTGGACTGTACATTGGTACAATCTTTATGAAAACAAAGTACAGGTTCTTTTTTTTTTTTTTTTGAGACAGAGTCCCACTATGTTGCCTTGGGTAGAGTGCCATTGCGTCACAGCTCACAGCAGACTCAAACTCCCGGGCTTAAGTGATTTTCTTGCCTCAGCCTCCCAAGTAGCTAGGACTACAGGAGCCTACCACAACGCCCTGGTATTTTTTGGTTCCACTTGTCATTGTTGTTTAGCAGGCCTGAGCGGGGAACCCGCCAACTTTGGTGTATGTGACCAGCACCCTATTCACTGAGCCACAGGTGCTGAGCCCAAAGTGCAGGTTCTTAAAGGACTAAGTGACCTACTGTTTGATCCAGCAGTACTATGACTGAGAGCACCTACCCAAAGGAATAAAAGCCATTATATTAAAAAGATACCTGCAGTAGAATGTTTATGGCAGAACAATTGATAACTGCAAAGATAAGGAATCAACATTGAGTGGCCATCAATTGTCCAGTGGACAAAGAAAATGTGGTGTGCACACACACTTACACACACCACGCAGGACTACTCAGCTCAGCAGACAAAGGAGTAAAAATGCCTTTTGCAGCAAGTTGGGCAGGATTGGAGAACATTATCTTAAGCGAAGTATGCCAGGAATGGCAAAATAAACCTCACGTGTTCTCAGTAAAAGTGGGTGCTAAGCAGTCAGTACGCAGCGTCCAGGGATAGAACGGGCACTGGGAACTGAACTGAGAAGGGGAGGGAGTGGGTGTGTGGTACAAGGTGAACTGCTACGGCCACATGCACACGGAAGCTTGACTTCAGCACCGTTGTATTCACTCATGTAATAGAACACTTGCACCCCATTAACATGTACAAATTTAAAAAGTAACAAATAGAGAAAGCTTCTCAGGAACTTGACCTCTAACTTAAAAATGGAGATTATCAATGAGAACAAAACATTCACTTACTCATTAGTTCCTGACACATCTTGTCCTGAAACCAAATCAGGAATTTCTGCTTATCTGCTGGTCACATTACTTCACAAAGTAATTAATACAAACGTTTCCATTTTTACCAGTATAAAAAATAAAAATTAGTTGTTATAAACCTAAATATTTGCCACCATTTTCCTAACCCACCTTTTTGATGATCATCATGGCAGAGGAGAATTGTGGAAAGGATCAGAGAGATCACTCAGACCCACCTCCCTATTTCACTAATGTCAGAACGTTGACCAGGGAGGTAAGTGACTTTGTGGACTCATGTGCGTGGTTAGTGTTGAAACCGGCATCAAACCCATCATGTCCTAACTTCCAGTATGGCGCATTGCTCCAATGTGCTCATATACACGTGGATGTCAAAGTTTGTGAACATAAAAACAATACCTCTGATAATATATGAATGGCCCTGCACTAAAAGTAATTACAACAATGATTACAATTATTTTTCGTGTATTCTTTTGTTTCACAACATACAACTGTGTCATTTCATATTTATATGCCACACAACTCTAGTGGGAAAATACAAACAAAAAATGTAAGCTTTCAGGCAATGAACACTCCAAAAATCATAATTTTACTTATTTCCATCTTAAATATTATTTTAAACTACCTATGTGCTTTAGTCAGAGAAATACTTCCTTAAGAAATGCTGTAAAACACTAAAAGCAAGTAATTTTTACAAGATACAAAACAGAAAAAAAAATAGAGGGAGAATCAAAAGGGATGAAGAAGAGAGAAACCGGCTCCACTATGACAAGGAAAGCACTGTGTTCTTTACTCGGGTTTTGAGCAAAAGAAGTGAAGGGGCGCAGAGGCGTTATAGATGATCCCGTCACTGGCTGTCATCTCTTCCCTTCACAAGATATGACCCCCTCGGCTGCCAGCAGCTCGTGAGAAGGCAGACAGGGAGGGCAAAAGATCAGCGGCGCAGCCCTGCTCCACCTTGACAGGTGAAGGTAAGTGGCACTTCTAATGCTGTTACTAATTTATTAAGTATTCCAAAGTTAGAATTTAATCGGAATATTTTTGTCACATTATCCATCACCAACATTGAAGAGACAGAGTTTTTTTAAACAGCCATGTGGTGCAGTGCCTGAGGCAGGCTTTTAGTCATTTTGGTTTGTCACAATGGACGAGTTCCATTTTAATGATTTAGTTAATTGTGTGACAAGCTATGAAAAATGGGAGTGACCCAATGCCTAGTCCAAGGAATATTCCAAAGAATTAGGTCTAGCAGCTGAGTGACTGAGATGCTTTCACCTGCAAATGAGGCAAACCAAAAAATCTTTCTCTGCCTTTTCCTTTTTCCTTTATGAATTCCAGATTTCATATGCTAAGCAAAAGTCAAGTTACAGAACAACAGATCTTCATACAAAGACATCCATTATTGAACTGGCAGATAAATGGATCAGATGAAATCCCATCTTTTGTTTCTCTATTTTTATAATGTTTAGACATGCTATGCTCCCAGCTCTTCATCATCATGCTCTAAAGACTTTTAAGTGGGAAAATATGCATTGAAATTCAGTGCTGAAGTATAGCCAGTGACCTGGTTATAACAAACCAGACACAGCAATTCTCTGCCAGGTAACAACATGTCATCAGTTTACGATGTATATTGTATTCCTAGTGGTGTCTAAATGACTGTCAGTAACACTGAACAAGAGAAATATACACTAACACATTTTATTTTTATTTTTATTTTGTTGTGACAGAGTCTCACTTTGTCACCCTGGGTAGAGTGTCATGGAGTTGCAGCTCACAGAAGCCTCAAACTCTTGGTCGTAAGTGATTCTCTTGCCTCAGCCTCCCGAGTAGCTGGGGCTACAGGCACCTGCCACAATGGCCGGCTGTTTTTTGTTGTAGTTGTCGTTGTTTAGCAGGCCTGGGCCGGGCTCGAACCCTCCACCTTCAGTGTATGGAGCCAGTGCCCTACTCACTGAGCTATAGGTGCTGAGCCAAAACGCTAATACTTTTAAAGCAAATTATTCACATGAAAGGAGAATAGATAATGGGATCCATTTACAGTTTCTTTTTCTTTTAATTTATTGCATTTTTCACAAAATTTATAAAATTTCAAACAAACATTTTTCTCTTCATAAAAACACAAAATTACCATAGAAAACAGGGTTTTCATTGTTTAAGCAATGTTATTTGACTAAAAAAAGTTTTAAGTTATATTGTGAAATGAACCTGTTCTTGAAAAAGTAGATGCGTCTAACATCATTTATATTTTTAGAGTTATGCAATACTTCCCCTAGAATAAATTTAGCTGTAGTACATTTACAATGAATTAATTTTTCAGAATATCCATATCTGCATACAGAATCAATTTTTCTGAGTATACACAAGGTCTGTAGTTTCACTATTAAAACTATACTAAAACCTAATTCATTAATTACCTTTACTATTACCACCTTCTCCTTATAATCTATTTACAGCTGAATTATTTTCCAAATTAATTCATATGGCCAAATGTGATCCATTATTTGTTATCAATCAATCAACTTACTATATATCCAGAAACTTCCAGATGTGCTTGTTTATGCCTCATTGGTACCTGCTGACCAGGAATTGGAACATTACTGTATAATCATTAATGCTTCCTCTGCCGACAGTTGCTTAAACTCGTATCTTCTGAAGGTTCCAGTCACCTTCAGCAGTAAATTATGGAATTTAAAAGGAGTGTTAACTCATTTTAGCTTTCCCTTGCTAAGGTGAAATCACTCAGCTCTGTGGTAAGGAATTTCCTTTCTCATCCACACTCCTCTGTGGTGCACACCTGGCCCCCACACATCCCTCAGATGAGCGCTCAGGGTAAGTGACCTCCAAGATCTTCCCTGTGCCAAACCTTGATAGGAGACCTGGAAACGACCAGGAAAGATCCCTGGCCCAGAAAGCCCTCCCTGGTCTCTCTCTGGACATGCCCTTTATCTTTCTCCTCTTCTCTGAGCCTTGTTGCAAATACTGACAAAGTGTCGGGAATCCTGAAACACCCAGCATTAGTTTCTCACTCGGTACCCCAGATGTACAGAGAGAATTATTCGGTAAGAAATAGGGCTATAAGGAAAAAAGGGGAAGAATGCAAGTAAGTCATGGAATTCTTCCCCAAAGTGGCATTCCTCGGAGAAGAAAGAGGTACACAGGGAGAGGTGAGTGCCAAGGACGCAGGCTACGCCCACCGTTCCTGCATTTTAGCTTACTTTTCTGATATCTGCACGTGATGTCTCAAATTCTCAGACTCACAAAACAATGTTTCACAAAGGGAAAATAAAAACAAAAAAGTTAGAACTTACAGACTCTGAAACCTGACAGTTCATAAAAGCAGCTATGCAGATTGTGAAAAAAAGGCTTTCTGGCACTAAACATAGATTCTGTTTTTTCTGTGACAATTGGAAAAGTCCAGGAAATTATCAATAAGATAGGAAAAATTATGGAAGCTGCGAGCACCTTCTTTACCTACTACCCTTTTTCCGTATCCACACAAGCTCCCCGTTCCCCCGTTCCCTGGCCTTATTCCTTTTCCATACACCTTTACCTTGTGATATGCACACACTAAATCCTGCCTCCCCTCAGCCGCCCTTCATGACCACATGGGGGGGATGCTTGGTCCTATCCTACTCTTCTAAACCGTGGTCGAGTGATCCCACCTTCCCTTCATTCCATAAATCCTAATTTTTCCCATCTTATATTTTCAGAATCTCTATTTCCACTGTGTTAATTTATTAAAGAAGGTAAGTTTTTCTCTAAATATTTAGAAGAGAGTATTTAGACTGAGAATTTCTCTAAAAGATTAATAGCATCTTGGTTTTTAGTGTACCTACGAGCTACAACTACCCACCAATATATGTCTGTGTTTTTGCTTTCATAAAGTTTGGTGAGTGTTACCTCAAAATACTAAGTGAATACAAATGTTTTTCGTTACATGGATCCCTTTTATACTGCTTCCGTTGGAGCTTTTCACGTGCCCATCACCTGAATGGTGCTCATCACACCCGGCAGGTAGGGTTTTACCCCTCCACTCCTTCTTCCCTTCCTGTTTCTGGATTTCAAATGACCTTTATGACCCTCTGGGCTCCTGTGCGCTCACTGATTAGCTCCCAGTTATTAGAAAGTGCCTGTGGAGTTTGTTCATTCCTGAGATACTTCATTTAGGATAATGGTCTCCAGTTCCCTCCAAGTTGCTGCAAAAAGTATTATTTCGCTTCCTTTTCTGGCTAAGTAGTACTGCACAACGTGTGTGTGTGTGTGTGTGTGTCTGGATGGATGGATGGATGGATGGATGGATGGATGGATGGATGGATGGATGATGGATAGATAGATACAGTCATATTTTTGTCCAATCACCAGTTTCATGGGCACTTAGGTTGCCTCCTTTGCAATTGCGAATTGTGCTACAATAAACGTTTGAGCACAGGTGTCATTGTGACCAAATGGCTTCTTTTCCTTTCGGTAGGTCCCCAGTACTAGGAAGCTGAGTCCAGTGGTAAGTGTCGCCGCTTTCTCTGAGGAATCTCCGCGCTGCTCTCCACAGACATGGCACTAATTTGCCTTCCCACCCCAGTGTCTGAGCGCTCCTTTCTCTCTGCATCCAGGCCAGCATCCATGGCGTTTTGCCCTGTTAATAACGGGCATTTTGACAATCCTAAGGCGACATCTCACTGTGGTTATAATTTGAATTTCCCCGATCATTACTGATGTTGAGCATTTCTTCGTATGTTTGCTGGCCATTCATCTAGCTCCTTTCAGAAAACATGTGTTCGTGTCTTTTGTCCACTTTTTAATGGGGTTGTTTATTTCTTGCATAATTTTCTCTTTTCAAAGCTCTAAATATTTACTGGAAAATCTTAGCCTATCTGCAAAGTTTTGTTCTTATTCCCCAGACAGGAGTATAAATACAGGAAGATACAGGAAGAAAACGTGTAACTGTTTTCTAGTACTCAACGTCCCGGGAAGGTGAGAAACACTGATGAAAAGTAACAAGGATTTGGTGGTGAACACAGTACTTATAGGCCAGCATTCGGGAAACCAGAAGTTAAATTTAAAAAGAGCGATGAGATCATCAACTGGGAACTCAGCCCACCTCCTCCTGGCCCGCGGCCATCGCAGCTCTCCCCGCGTTCCGCCAGCGTCCTCCCCGTCCGGGCCATCGCTGGGCGATTAGGACTGGCTCGGCCCCTTTCCAAATGCTCAGCCATGACGGGGATTAAAGACCAGGTCTCTGCAGTACTGGACATGAAATTGATAAATTCTGCTTCCAGGAAGTCGGCAGAGGAAAATATTTTTCCAGAATACCATGTTAGACGTTCTGAAACATAATCCTGCAGAAACATCACCGCACTTACCGGACGGCCCTTGCAGCGGCGGCATATGAAACTATACCTCAGTGCGCATGTGCACGAAGGCACGTTCCCACGACCCCATGATCCAGTCTCCGTGTTTTACTCCTGGATTTCAGACAACCAACATCCAAATGACTATTGGGAATCGAATCCATTGGCAAATTTGGGATTGGTTGTACCCGTATTCATTACAGAATTATCAAGAAGAATAATGAAGCCACATATTTGGAAGAACTTTAAGATTCTACTTAAGAAAGCATTACATAACGTGCAAAATCTTGTGAAGAGGCAGAGGAGGAAACCTGAGTCAATATTTGGCATCAGGGAGAAGGCAACATGTCTTGCAGCTGGACAGAAACTGTAATGAAGCAACACTGAGCCAGGTGGAAGGGAAAAGGGTTTAGCTTTACCAGAGGAGGAGGACCAGCGCCAGCAACTTGGAAAGATGAGGAGAGCAGATTTGATTGTTTGGAGAACACTCTTGGAGAGGAGCTGCTGAGATTTCCAGATTGTCAACTGGACGTTCTCCCAAAGTTTCCCAGGTGCCAACTCCTTGCCACTGGATTTCAGGAGGCATGTACTATGCAGGGTGTGCGGGTGGATGGCTATGTCTGCATACGTGGGTGTGAGGATAATCATTTATGAAAGCTAAAATAAGCATCATTAGCACAATATCCAGAAAAGACGCAGAGCTCACAAAAGCTGCTCAGAGAAGCTGATGAACACTATTATAACACTAAAAATGTTGATCAAATTAAGTTAATTTTTTATTTCAGGTTATATTTATTAGTGGGTTTTAAACATTTTTTTTAAAAAATTGATTTATTTAACATTGGTAACATTAATTTCTAACTGAAGTCTTTTTCTTTTTCCCAGCAGGCGTGGGCTGTGTTTGAGTCCACCAGCTCTGGTGCATGTGGCTGGCACCCTAACCTCTGAGACATGGGCGCCCAGCCTCTAATTGAAGTCTTACCTGCAGCTGTGTTACTATGTGTAATTAACTGTGATGTATCAACTACCACAACATTCAAGGTATCTTAGGAGGAAATGATCCATTCAGTAGGCATAGATGAGAAAAGTTTTCACACAGGATATGAAACACAAAATAGATGTTGTGTTTTTGGTGAAAACAGAGCAATAAGAACATAATTTATTTGCTAACTTAATTTGTATTGTTATTAAATTATAGACAGAGAACTTAAAATATCCACTTTCCCTTGTCACATCAAAACGCTTCCCAGTTGCAATATTTCAGGCAGGGAGGGGAATGGAAAGGTTTTTTCTTGTGCCCACTACCTCTGGCTTCCATAAAACCTGTTGCTTTCTAAGCACTATCATAGCTGTGATCCTAAAATTAACTTACGAGGGAATTTCTTTTGTTTCTGTCCTGTGTTGGACGCTATATCTTATTTCTATATCTTCTTTTCTGTAATTTTTCTCTAATACTGATGAAACAAAACTTTTGGAAGCTTCTAAAAAAGGTTACATTAAATACTAAGATTTTAAGAATTTTCATATGTAAAAATGAATTTTCATCATCACTCTTGTTTTAATATTTGGTCATGATACAAAATTTTAAGTTGAATTTTTTTATAAACTTCAAAGCATAGTTCCAAACGTTCTTCAACTTTAAGTTATATTTCATAAATCTTATGCTATTCTAATTTCCAAATTTTGCCTGCCCCATATTTATCCATGGGTAAAAATGTTTGGAATCTTCCCTTTATTTTTGGAACTCTACATTTTTATATGACATTCCAGTTTTAATTGTTATTTCAATAGATGTAGGGGGTCCATGTGATTTTGTTCAGTGGGTGAATTGTATCACAGTGAAGTCAGGGCTCTCAGTATATTCATCACCAGAACAGTGTACATTGCACCAGACAAGGAGATCTTCAACCCTTATTCCCCACCCCAACACCCCCTCTTAGTTTGAGCATCTCGTTCTACATTTTAACGAAGTAGGAAGATATAGTGGATATTGAAAATTCCATTATGTTGGTTATACTGTGAAGTTTCCCTTCAATGTGTAAATGGCTGTCCTACCAAAAGCATTTTAATCATTTTTTAAGTGAACATATAAGTGGTGTTAAGTGCATTTACATGTGCAGCCATCCCCATCATCTGGATCAGAATGGTTTCTGTCGTGACCGCATCAGTGATCCCGCCAGACACAGAGTGACAGTCCATGCTACAAGAGGTGAGGCTGACCACAGGTGCAGGACAGCGCCGAGCACTTCTCACAGGCTACTGCAGGACTGAACTTTGCTCCTCCGGGATTACTGAGCTACTTGGTGGTTTGTCTGCCAAGTCACAAGAGATTTCCAGGCTTGCCAGGAGAATGTCTTGTTCTCAGTAATTCCTCAGATGAATTATGATATTGGTGGCTGTTGTAGTAAGTATGATGTTTAATCCTCTATAGGTTTTGTCACCCCAAACTGAAAGTTTGTACCCGGTAAAAAAGAACTCCTCCTTACCTCCTCGCCACGATCCTGTTAACACTGCTCCACGTTCTGTGTCTGTGCCTTTGACATTCTAGGGACCTCACATAGGGGAATCAGGCGATTCCAGTTACTTACCTTTAATCTGCTTGAACATTTATCTGCACAAAAGCTTTTTATGTCTGGTTTATCTCACCCAGCATATTGTTTTCAAGATTTATTCATGTTGTAGCATGAATCATAATTTTATTCCTTTGTGAGGATGAATAATATTCCATTATAATCTATTCAGCACATTTTATTCATCCATTTAGCCATCAATTGACACTGGATGTTCTCCCATCATGTGGCTGTTGTAAATAGCATTGCTACGGGCATGGATCGCAAATGCCTGTCAGCCTCCCTGCTTTTAGTTCTTTTGGTACAGACCCAGAAGTAACATTTACAGATCACGTGATAATTCCATATTTAATATTTAGAGGAGGCTCCATACCATTTTCCTCAGGAGCCTCCCATTTTACTAATTTGTGTTGTTTTGAGTCACTACATGTGTAGTGATTTGTTATGTGACAGTATGATAACTAACACATTTTCCTCCCCACTAAGTGTCAGCATCTAAATGATTCTTTGTTGCTGGTGGTTGGGGGTTATTAGTCAGTTTTTTCCAGAGAATAATTAATTTTTCCATGTCTGGAGAACGAGAAGTTTGATAAATGAGTAGGTGAAAGAGACTAATTGTTTTATTTTTCCCACTTTTGAATGATCCCAGAGCTTTGCCTTTAGCCACGCCGCGATTGCTTTGATCCTGTCTCTCCGCAGAGTAGAACTTCAGTCTTCCGTTTTTTCTCTCTGAGTAATTTTGTAGTTGCATGAAGTGGGAAAAAATTTCTATGGTGATATTTTACAAATTATAAAGGGAGTTTTAAAAAATTTAATGGATGTCAGGTATGCATAATTTGGTTTAGTATTATTCCCTCATCTAAGCAACACTTTCACCTATCTATTTTCTAGCTATTATCAATCAATCTATCTATCATCTTTCTATAATCCATGCATTTATTTTTAATGAGCACATTTCAACTTAAAAACAAACCTTTTAACAATAACTGAGATCTAACTTCATAGTTAGTGCTCCACCCATCCACCCGCCGGTATCTCATCTGAAACAATGACTTCCCAGATTTCTGCATTTATAATTCTCTTGCTTTCTATATGATTTTATATTATATACGTGATACAACACACATTAATAGTAAGTGTGTATATTAAAATGCTTGGGTTTATAAGTAAAATGTGTGCATTTATTTATTTAAATATATGCATATGCAATTATAAACATGTGTATGTTTATATTCCTTATGTGTTTATTTTGTTTAGTTTGTTTTATGTCCTTATATGTGTCTATCTGTATATGTTTAGATGTAAGTGTTCATGCAAGTGCCTCTACAGCGGTTGGTAAATTTCTCTTGTAACAGTCTGGATACAGCACTATGAGTCTGACGGTTCGGTTGTATTCCAACTACCCGGCTCTGTTACTGTAGCACAGAAGCAGCCATAGATAATACATAGACTAATGAGCTTGGCTATGTTCCAGGAAGTCTGTATTACAGGCGGGGAAATGTGTTTTTCAATCATTTGCACGTGTATAAGCCATTGTTAGCTCAAGGACCAACCATACAAAAACAGGTAGATTTGGTCCTCTTGACATAATTTGCTAACCCATTAATCACATGGGTATTATTTTAGTTTCTTTTTAATTTCACAAGAACTCTCAAGGTCTATATAGTCTTGTATTTACCTATTTGAACTGACATTTTACTGAAATATATCCATATTTATCTGTTGTTGCAGTTACTTTATTTTGCTTGATGTGTGTTTCATCGTAAGATGATAGCAAAGTACCTTTATCTACTCTTCTGTTGATAGGCAGTTGAGTTCTGGGTAGCTCAGATTCTGTTTCCTCCTCTAGAAGGGCCCTATGGTGTGTGTCTGCTTGTTACCCTCCTCTTCTGGAGTCTGACTGGCCAGTTTTTGTCATATACTGAATGTAGACACCTGCAGTCTTTCAAAGTTCCAATGACATTGCTTGTCTGCTATTTCCTCTTCCAGCCTTTTTCTTGTTGGCTGTGAGATACTTTTCATTCCTTTAATGCTTTTTTCGAGGAAAGAGGAGATGGCAGTACACACGTTTGTTATGATGTTTTATTGTAATTTTATTGAATCTATTCTTTATAGATTGTTTCAGGAGCTGTATTTTAAGGGAGATAAAAGATAACCCAGAGGATTCACTTTCGCATGATGGAGTGAAGAAATTGACCAATTCTGTCTTCAGAGAGCTACTATAAATTTGGCCCAAACTGTCAAAAACAATCATTTCAGCACTCTGAAAAATCAATCAAAGAAAAACAACAAACTGGGAAGAGTTTATAAATGAAAACAACTAAACTTGGTGTAGGAACATGAGGAGTCTGTGGCAGTCTTCCCCGAGGCTGTTCCCATTGCTCACTCCCCCAGCCAGACCGTGTGGAGGTTTACCCAACATAGAGCAGGCCCTGAAAAGAGAAGCTTCATCCTGACTACAAGAGGAAGCTTGCTTTATTTGGAGTTCTGTCATTTAAAGTGGAAACCAAACTAAAAGAGCCAAAAGGAAGCTCAGTATGCTTTAGATCATAATGCCGTGAGAGGCAAACCACACACTAGGGAACTGTCAAGTGACAATGAGAGTTCCAGAGGGTGAGACAGCCATGGAGACTTTAATGCATCCCTAACTATCTCAGGTTGACAGCAGAGGAGGTACAGTCTGCACATGCAGCTCTGGCTGAGGGTGTCCCACCAACATGGACATGCGTAAATGATCCAGCAATAAATGAAAGGGAGTCAGCATCTGAAACTCCCCAGCTACGAGTGGGCTCTGTGTTTGTTTACTTGCCTGAATTAAACCAGTCACGTCTTTCTTCCCTGTCACACGTGGTCAGTGACATCTCTGCTGCCTTTTCAGCTTTCTGGTTTTAGTTTTAAGCCAGGCTTCCTAGGGATGACCTCTGTGTTTGCCTTACTTAGTGTTCAGACAAAGATAGACTTTTTATTTAAGCATTTTGAGCAAGTAAGATTCCACATTTCCACTGTCAACTATTGGAGAAGACACAGACATGTCCAATAATAAGTGGATATACACAATTATACCACCATTTTGAATAATAAATGACAGTGTCTTAAGAAATAAAGTTAAACATACACTTAGTGTTTCACTCAGCAGTAACTATTCTTAGGAATATACTCAGGAGAATTGGGAATATATGTCCATACAAAGATGTGTACATGAATGTCCTTAGAAATATTCACAACACCCCCAAACTGGAAACAATCCTAATGTCAAGTAAGTGGTAAATGAAAAGAAATGCTATACATCCAAATAGTGTAATACTTTCAACAGTAAAATGGAATACAATACAGATGCACATTACAATGTGGATAAACTCCCCAAATACAATAGCATATACAAGAAGCCAAGTGCAAAGGAATGTATATTACATGGCTCCACTTACAATAAATACCCATAAAAACCACATTCCAGAGGGATAGAAAACAGATCAGTGTTTGCCTGAGCCTGAGATGGATGGGGAGGGTGAAGGTCAGGAGCGGAGGGAAGGTAGACTGAAATGGGTTGGAGGGAAATGTTGGGGATGATGGAAAACTTCTAAAACTGAATTATGATGATGGTTTCACAGCTCAGTCATTTATTATGAACAACTGAATTGTACCAATATAAGAATTGCTATGTACATTATCACCTCCAAAAGCTATTTAAATAGTGTGATGAGAGCTCAAATGAGCAGTTATAGTAATATTAGTTGGCCAAATTTATCAGAGCAAATTGTCAGAGAGTTTATTTGAATCTTCTCTGAGAAGTACCACCAGTGTGATCATGAAAAAATAACTTGACTTCTTGAGCCAAAAATATTCTTATTTTCATCAAAGTCTTTATATCTTTAAACTTTACATTTCTTAATCTATTTCCTTTGTTGAAATTATAAGTAGAAGTGTTGAAGTGTTCAAAATTAATGCAGGAACAGAAGTTGGCAATATGCAGTATTTTCTACTTAATCAGAACACTACAGTTTACTACATAATCTTCTGTACCACAGAAGTAGGGGATGAATATAATGATAATATGAAAAAAGTCAAGTCTTTTATTTTTTGTTTCCTTTTAAGTACAAAACAAATGATTGTTAGAATGAAATATTGCAATAAAGAAATTACGATACAAAATTGAGATGTTAAACTATCTTAGAGACGGTGACAGTGGTGTGTTTCCCTCACTGACCAAAGGTAGGCAGTTGTTGTGAAGGAAACACAAAATGTAAGAACGAACACTTTATATAAATGAGAGTACCTTCCATTTCCAGAGGAATAGTAAGTTGTGAAGGGAGAGAAAAATGATCAAACAGGTTACACTGATATTGTCATACACGGGGAAGGCACAGTGGATAAGGAAAAATGGCAGAAAAGATCTGCAGGGCCCTGGGAGGAAGAGGAGCATACATTTTTGACACTTGGTGAGTGAATATTTATTTTAACTTTATGGTAACAGAAAAAAATTTACAGAGGCTTTTAAAATGAATGCAAAAACTGAGAGAAACTTTATTGTCTATACTGTTTAGTTATTAGGTGACATTGTCACTATCAATGGATAGTCTTTAAAATAAGGGATTTCAGACTATTTCATACATATGATGTTGAAGGAATTCAACCCAGAAGAGACGATCTTTTAATTATACTGCATCCACAAATACAAAATAGGAATAGATCTGAAAACAAGGGGTGTCAATTAACTTATAAATTATGATATCTAAATTCTGCCCCATTCGCCAGTGTTGTGAAAGTTTTAATGCATTAGTTATCTCCGCGTTCACTTCATTAGGGATGTAAACTCCAATTTTATTTCAGGGCTAATTTAAAGTACTTGTTTCTTCCTGTGAGGAGGCAGAAATTGGCTCACATATTAATGATGCATGAGCCCCTAATCAAACTCAAAGAGGCTGCTCTGGAAATGACTGACTCCACTCTTCAATCTGGCAGTAGTGGTTTTTGGAATAAAGACACAGAGCAACCCAATGAGGCTTCTTTAAGATGTAAATGCTATGCCTCTGAGGCTGAATCCAGCTCAGCCACAGAGATTCAGTGAGTAAACAAAACAAGCTGCTTTATTCATTTTGTTCTCCAAAAGTACTGCAGATCCAAGAAGAAAGCCTTCCTGCGCTCTTTTCTTACCTCCCTCCTACCCATTGCAAGTAGCGTAAACCCAGTCATCAAACAGAGGCCCTTCCTCCCCTGCATCTGTGAGGGGTGTGAAGCTTTTTTTTAATCACCACCATTGGGTTTAAAAATATTCCAGATGCTTGAACATGTGCCAGAGCCTCATTCTTCTCCACCGACTGTGCAGCCAGGTCCCCTTCAGCGTGTGTTTCTCCGTGTTGCTTCCTTGTCACAATCTCACTACGGTCAGTGTGCAAACTTTCACTGCTCCTTTGGAAGCACTTTCCTGAATCTCTCTGCCTTGTTGACGATCTTTTGCATTTTAAATATCAACCAAATGCATTCTGTTTTTCATCCCCTAAGAATCATTCCTAGATTCTTTTTGCCCCTGCTATTTCTGGTTTCCTGGTGTATCTTTCTAACTTTAATTGTAAGCATTTGCAGTAAATATTACTTAGATAAATCAATTTTAAGAAGTAAACAAATGAAACAACAACAAAGAGAAAACCAAATGTAGCTTGATAATTCCAGCTCTCAGCTACTGCTTGAACCTTTTTTTTTTTAATAATTTTATTAAATCATAATTGTGTACATTGGTGCAATCATAGGGCAGAATGTGCTTCATATACTATCAGAAACATTTTGATCGTACTATGAGAGATAGCCCTCATAGCATTTTCTTAATCACTATAT
>CAUYRH010167165.1:0-12992 GCA_963574655.1 Perodicticus potto | reverse complement strand
ATTTAGATATTATCTATTAAGTTTGGAGATGTCAGAGTTGTATATTATACAGAGTTATTTTTTATATATATATATATATATATATATATATATATATATATATATATATATATATATAGTACATGCATTTTTTAAAATTTCCCTTCTGTTGAGACAAAGTCTTACCTAGTGCTCTGAAAAGAGTGCAGAGGCCTCATAGCTCACTGTAACTTCACACTTGGCTGTGGGCATCCTGCTGCTTCAGCCTCCAGCAGCCCCTGGGATTAGAGGCACCCTGCTGGGTTTTTCATTTTTTTTTTTTTTATGAGTTGGGGTCTCACTCTCACTCAGACAAGGCTCAGAAATTCTCCCTCCGCAGTCTCCCATATTCCTGGGATTACAGGCGTGAGCCACTGTATCCAGCTTATTATTTTTTTATTTACTTTTTTAGTATTTTAAGGTATTTTTATACTTTTTTCTTTTTTTCAGGACATTGCAGGGTTGGGAAATTATATATGTGTTTTTGACTGAGAAAAGTATACAACAATGTATCCTTAAAAAGAGTAAAAGCAGATAAATTAGAAAAAGATGAATTCTTGGAATATCAAAATGTATAAAAAGAATGAAATAACCTACTGCTAAAGGAGTTCTAGATAATTTTACTTTTATTAATTTTGAAATTTTAAGGTCAAAGTTTTGAATTTTTAGTATAGCTATATATTTTATGCATAGGGTGTGTTTATTCTATTTCTACTTCTCCTTTTAGTAACCACTTTCATCATGAAACTGTGAATGGTCACTTTATAAAGGAGGACAGTAGCAATTAAGGAGTTATTTTATTATAGTCATTGCAAAAAATTAAAAATTTCATTTACAATATGCTACAAAACTGTTTACTGTTCAGCCCATAGTGTCGTGTTAAGATATTATTGAAACATACAGTTATTTTCCCGAGGTATAAGGGCTGATCCTTACTAAGCCAAATAGACACATTCTGATTTGAAGGTATAAATAAGGCATCATCAGCTTTGAAGTTGGCAATATCCAATATGGGTAGGTAAGTCTTAAAATTCTATTACTACTGAACTTCACTATGACTTCAGCCTCCTCGCACCCCTGTGGTTCACATGAAGTTTGCGCTTTTATCTGCTCTCTACTCCTGCTCAAGATTAAGGTCATTGTGAAAATTTTTTCTTTTTATTCTCACAAGCCTAAAAATATAACTCTGTGTCCCACTTCCTTTTCACATCTTTTAGCTTTCCTCAATACTGACCTAAAAGTATTGTATACAGACTTCCTTCTCTGCTACACCTTTTAGATTGGCTAATTTTTAGGTTGGTCTGTCCCGTGCTTTGATTTTTTTTTTTGAACACCACATCTTGACTCATTTTTCCAGCTCCTTTACACAGCCGGAAGACAGAGAGTATTTCTCTAATCATCACAACTGATTATCACTGTCTTAGTCCATTTGGATTACTATACAGAATATTTTAGCTTGGGTAATTTATAAAGAACAGAAATTTATTTTTCATGCTTCTTGATACTTGGAAGCTCAACATGAGGGAACCAAGACACTTGGCACTTAGTAAGGGGTCCCTGCTTTGTAGATAGAACCCTGTATGTGCCCTCACATGATGGAAGGGTCAGACATGTCCCATTGTGCCTCTCTTATAAAGGCACTATTTTCATTTGTGAGGGTGGAGCCCCTCTAACCTAATCACATCCCCAAAGCTCCACCTGTGAATCCCATCATATAAGTTTTAATATATTAATTTTGAGGGGGACACAAATATTCAGGCCATTGGATATTACCTATGTCCTCCCAAAATGTATGCCCTTCTCACCTGCAAAATATAATCATTCTATCCCCATACCCACCAAATCTTAACTTGTTCCATCATCACTTTAAAAATATAAAATTCAGAGTATCATCTAAATAGCATGAAAAGAAGATATGGGTGAGACTAAAGGTACAATTTATTCTAAGGCAAGTTGTACTACAGCTATGATCCCATGAAATCCAACACATGATGTGCTTCCAAAATACACTGGTGGGATAGACATAGGATAAATATTCTCTACTCCCTAAAAGGGAGAAATAGGAAAGAAGATGGGAGTAACTAGTCTCCAGGAAGTTCAAAACCCCACAGGGCAAGCGACATGAAATTTAATACTTGAGAACAATAATTTTTGACTTGATGTCCTGCCTTCTTGACTCACTGGGATGGCCTTTGAACCCCCAGGTTTCAAGCAGCCCATGCTGTAGTTATCATGGACTGAAATTGCATGCTTGTGGCTGTCCAAGGCTGGAGTTGCATGCTGGTGATCTAATGGTTTGAGGTCTTGGTGGAGGCCCTCCCACCGTAGTTCATGTGGGCATGCCCTACTGGGGGCTGTGGATGCTGGCCCTACACACTGGGCTCCAGGGGGCTTTGCAGTAATGAAGACTTCATTTGGTAATCATATCCCCATTGGGTGAGGGTCAATCTTTCTTATTTAGCCCCTGGATTCAAATTCACTCTCTTCTGGAAACACCATCATAGATATGCCCAGAAATAATGCTGTACCATCCATCTGGGTATCTCTTAAGCAAGTCCAGTTAATACCTAAAATTAGCCATTACACTCACCTCACACCCAGTACACCAAATGGATGAGGACGGAATGGAACCCTTGTCCACTGCTGGTGGACTACATCTAGTACAACCTCAGTGGATACCTCCAGGAACTAAAAGTAGACCTATAATTTAATACAGAAATCCTGCTATTGGATATTTACCCAAAGGGGGGAAATAAGACATTTTATTCAAGAGACACTTGCATTTGACTGTTTATCTTAAATTAAAAGAAAAAAACAAAAAGCCAGGCGCAGTGGCTCACACCTGTAATTCTAGCACTCTGGGAGGCTAAGGCAGGTGGATTACCTGACCTGATAAGTTCAAGACCAGCCTGAGCAAGAGCGAGAGCCAATCTCTGAAAAAAATAGCTGGGACTTCATGGTGGGTGCCTGTAGTCCCAACTACTCAGGAGGCTGAGGCAAGAGAATCGCTTGAGCCCAAGAGTTTAAGGTTGCTATGAGCTATGATTCCACAGCCCTCTACTGAGGGCAACAAAGTAAAAGTCTATTGCAAAAAAAAAAAAAAAAAAAAAAGGATTTGGAAATATATGCCTAAAATGAGAAAATGTATCATTTTGTTTCTACCTGTAACTGTCTCTCAGACTTTGGCACCATTTATGGCTGAACTAAAAATTGAAGAATTATCATTATCTGTCATTAGATTAAAGAGACTTTTAAAATTTTAATAGAAATATTTATGTGACAATCTTAGAAATACGTAATGGGCTTTTAGTGAACAAATCCAGACAGTCATCAGTAATGGGATAATTTGTATGATCCGTCAGAATGTTTTCATTATTCTTAATATCTTAGTTGATTTTTATTTATATCATCCTTTTCATTGTGCCATTTCTTTTTTGAATTATTGGACATTTTAAACTGCACAGTGTGAAGTATTGTTTCTTTTTGACAAAGACTTTTTAAGGGAGCTAGATCTATGTAATAAAATATATAGAAAGTGAAATGTCTGACTTGGAGAAAAATGTGCTTTGAGAGACAACTCAAGTTTAAGCAGAGGAATAAAAGTATGAGTCATGGAGTTAAGCGGATTTTATTAAGTTTTAGTTAAAACTAGAAATGAACGTATAGTAACATGAGGGCTATCATTGTTCAACATTTAAATATGGAAAAAATAAGTGTTCCAAAATACCTTTTAAGCACAATAGAATTGGAAGCCAAAATACAAGGCAAATGAAAAACAGACTATGTGGTTTCAATACTATATCATTGTCTTTTATCACGGATGATCATAAGAAAATGTTATATAAGAGAACTTCTGGATTTACTATAAACTTTCTGTTAAAGCCATTGCTTTTTGCTGATTTTATGCTGCTTCTATAAAGTACTTTGCACCTGAAAAGTTGGTATGGGTAAAAACGCTGCCTTGCTTTGAATAGCAAATATTATTTCTTTTATGAGACAATAAGAGTTATGTAGACTTTCCTACCTCACCAGATGTTTGGTTTTTGTTCTGTTCACCAGAAGTTTAGAACTAAGTATAATGTTTAAATTCAGAAATGAAATTAGACCTTAAGTTGGTAAAAATGATTCTTCACATTTTGAATTTTGCCACTTCTCCTTTAACAACCTTAGTGTTTATATATTTTTAGTTGCAGTTTTTATTGTATCATTGGAGAAAAGGGTGTGGATCACAAATAATAAAACTTTGATAGTGTTACTCTTGTAGGTTGTCAAGAATCAGAGTCACCTATACGTTGGGTCCCTTGACAAAGATTTATTATGAGGACATAAAAGATAAGACATAGGTTCAACTGCCTCACCCTGAAGTGTGTTGCTGGACGTCAGGAATATTGTTTGATACAGGCAGCTGTCCGGATGGTGCAGCAGGCATCCCAGGATGTCCGCTGGGTGCTCTGGCATCTCCTTATCTCCTCAGGGGTGTGCACCTTGCTCCCAGCTCTAGCAACCTTGCTAATGCTGACACGAAATGCTGTGTGATTCTATGATCGTTCCTTCTGATACAGCAACTGTCTCTCTATCTCTTTCCCTGCTTCTGTCCCGCTTGCAGTTTGATGCTGCTGCTGCTCCAGACCTCGTGCTGCCACCTTGGGTCTTCCCCTTTCAATTCTCTCTCATTCTCTGTGGTCACCTGCCATGCCCCAGAAGAAGCATCTGAGCGCGGGCCAGTCTCCTGTGGATGTGGTGCTGCGCTATGAGGCTGTGCTCTCCTCTGAGGCAGCATCTGGGCTATTGCTTTGCTGAAGTAACAATCTAGACCGTCACCTAAAGTTGTGTCAAGAGTGAACATTTTGCTTTATGCATGCGTTTATTTAATTATTTACAAAATTATCACTCATCAGAAGGTGATGAATCTAGAAATTACGTCAACTCCATTATAATGATGAAAATCAAGCACATTGAATGCATTATGTATTTGAGATTTTTCAAAATCTATTCAAGCATCTTTTGTAAATACTATTTTCTATATTAGAAAAATTGCAAATCGCACATAATGTCATGATGCACTACTGAATGGTGGTTATCAAAAATCTGTTCATAAACTCTATTATCCCTATATAGATATAAAATAAATAATAAATAAATAAATAAATAAAAATAAATAAAAATAATAATTACACTTTGGTGAAAATAAATGTATGTAGGTGTGTGTTATATACTTTCTTCTCACTCAACACTTATTCCCAGGGTTCTCAAATAAGCATCTAGAATTGAATCGATAGATACTGATTAAGGTTCATAATTTTCTGAACTTTTCTTCTCTAGCCTCTGAAGTCTGTCCAGATGGTGTCTAGCCACATATGTCTCTGTTTTTTCATAGTACTTAGCTGGATACTTTCTGGGAAGCCTGTATATACCTACCAATTTTGCTCACAATCATAACACTATCTTTTAGGATATTAGGGGTTTCTTTGCTTTGGTATAAATCATTTATTCTCATGGTTAAAGTCATATAACCGTGAGTTTCAGACTCATTCCTAGCCCAGGTTCTGCTAAGGGGGATGTCTGTTGTTAAAGATTACTTAAAGATCTAAGACCATTTGCTCCACGTCATTTCCAAATTCATTGTTCCCTGACTTTTGCCTCTGATATAAATCAATACAATTACTTTTTTTTTCATAAGCAACAGTCAAAACTTGTATTCCCCTTTGATTACTCCCAGGTTTGAAATATCAATTTAAGGATTCCTTGTTTATCTGGGATTGTGTGCTAATTTATGCTGGCTTGTATCCTATTTAAATCATAGGAGTTCGTAAACTATCCTAAGATCCATTCTTTACTGATGTTATCTACCCAGTAGTATCTCTGAATATGCATTATCTGTTTGCACAATAAAAATTCCTGTTAAAAATTATCCTGTTTCGTCATCCATGCTTCCCTATAATGCCAATTGCTTATTGGATTGCTGTCTGGTTTCTTTTATAGTCTCTTTGAATTATTCTCTTTTCTTTAGCTGAGATTATTTTATGTGGTTCCTGTAAAATTGACATTATTTGAGCTTTGATTCAATTAAATCATTCAAAAATTGTAATAACAGGTTGTTAAGGTAAGTGTCCTCTATTTTTGTAAACATCTTTGGTGTCTCCACATAAAACATTCAGTCTTTTTTCTTGATAAAAGCCAACATATCTCCTTTGGGTATCCATAGATCAACGAGTGTTCCCATCTCTATCACAAATGTAAATTTAAATTACTCTATATCATGTAGTTCTCACTTCTCTGGAAAGTGCTAAGTTTGGAGTACTCTAGGAACACATTTTTGACCAAATACAGTTGAGTTATTTGTTGAGATAGAGGGTTGAGCTGGGTGCAAAGCGTGGTAACCTCAGATTTCAAAAATAGACAACAATAAATTACTTATTTTTTATTTTTCTTTTTCTAGAAAGGAACATGTAGAATTATAATATCTACTTTCTATGAAAAGGATAACTAAAGATGGATACTAACCAAATGAGAAGAGAAAAGGAGACCGTAATAAGGGGAAGAAGAAGCTGAGACTAAATTTAAATAATGGACACAGGATAATAGAAGGCACACTCTAGGAATCAAAAATTCTAAAAATTATTTATGAAAAGGTGTGTTATGAAACCTTAGGGTTTCTGAATATTTTGACCTCTACTTAGAATTACCAAACTAAATTCAGCATTCATGCATACATTAAAAATGAGTTAGGCAGATCTTATTTATATTACAGTATAATGTCTGAAACGTACTGTCATTCTCTGATTCTAAAATTATATCATGTTGTAAAAAAGTTTTTTTAAATTATACCATTCTTGTTGAATAGAAAAAAAAAACTTCTTTAAATTATTGATATAATAACCAGCTGTGGAGTTTCCCTGCATGTTTTAGATATAACAGGAACAGATTATATGGAATAATTGGAAATAATTCTTTTTAGGTTTATCAAAATCTTTCACTGAGGTGAGAATCATAAATGCCATGTAAATATGCAGTAATATTTTATTTGAAGCTAAATAATAAAGCTAATTAGAAAATAACTTCATATAGAACTTTGTTACTATCATTTTCTTTGATTATGATAATCTGTACTACTTCTGTAATACATTACCTACAATTTTCAATTTCAATTTTCTTCAAGAAGAAGAATTAAAAGTTAGCCTTTGAGATATTATATTTCGACCCACTCCCGTTTGGTCCCAATTGAGACTTTTTTTATTCATAGATACAAAAAGTAGTCAACATGTCAAGTGTTTTAATCAGTATGTGTTCAGGGAAATATGCAGCATGATGGTTATTCTGTGAGTCTGTTAAGTGGATCCTGGTTAAGAGAGAGTCTATGGTAGCTGTCTTTTGTTTCTTTTCATTTTGGATAAACACAATACTTTTGAGTGTTGGATTGGCTAAACATGTTTAAATAACTTGCCACTAAAGACATTTAAGTGCATTTTTCTAATGGTTAAGTATAATATGATCCATATTATCTCATTTTTTCTAATTTATACAGTATTCTTATGGGACTTCTTGGCCAATAAGAGCACAACTTATAAAAGATATAATTTTTAATTTACAAATATCTCATGAAAATTATAAAATTCTAAGGTAAGAGTTTAATGAAAAAAGCTGAAAACATTTCAATATATTACTAGGTAGAATTCAAGTTGTTATTTGCTTATTTTCCTTATGCATTTGCAGAGCCCCTATAATCTCTATTCTATCTTTCAGTTTTACTTTCTTTTCTTTTTCTTTTTCTTTTTTTTTTTTGAGACAGAGCCTCAAGCTGTCACCCTGGATAGAGTGCTGTGGCATCATGGCTCACAGAAACCTCCAATTCCTGGGCTCAAGTGAGTCTCTTGCCTTCGCCTCCCAAGTAGCTGGGACTACAGGCGCCCGCCACAACGCACGGTCATTTTTTAGTTGCAGCCATCATTGTTGTTTGGTGGCCCGGGCTGGATTCGAACCTGCCAGCTCAGGTGTACGTGGCTGGTGCCTTAGCCGCTTGAGCCACAGGCGCCGAGCCCACTTTTACTTTCTTTTCAATGCTCAACTTGTAGAATGTAATGTTTGGTTTACTGTTTTCATTTTATGTTGCTTCATTTTGTCTGCTATATAAAATAAATACCAAAAAACTATATATTCATAAATTTTAGGGTTTAAAATATGGATAATTAAGAATGAAATCCAACAAGAGTTCTTGGATATTTAATTCTACCTTTAGCCTATGTTCCAGAACTTTCCAAGTATTCTGAGTTAGCACATTTATAATAAATTCATTTATTTTAACTGCATATTATTTTTGTAAGTTACAGATTATGGTAACTGAACACTTTATTATATGCTAGAGACAGTTCCAAGGAGCTTAAATTTAGTAAACATTCAATAGTGTGAACATTACTATGTCAATTAGGTATTAGTTGTATCTTCATTTTATAGATTGATGGACTTAGGCAAAGAAATGTTTAGCTGTTTGGTCAAGCACCTAGAAAATGTTGGAATTGTGGCTCATACTCAGGTACTGTATCTATAAAAGGATACACGAAATTGCTACACTAAATATTGAAAACATGTATGAAAATTAAATGAACACATCAATTTTGATATTTTAGAGATTAAAATGGGTTTGAAACTTAACCCTATTTTTACACTTGCCTGTACAGTTGTTGAAGGTAGTATCAATATTTCAGAATTCTCCTTCCTCCTTCCATTGCCTTTCTCAAACTGTGATTCCAAAAGAATCTGAGGGGTGAGAGAGTAAAATAAATTTTTAAAAACAATGATGCCACTGGTACAATCATGAAATGTCAGATGATGTAAGAGAGGAAAAAAAAGTCTTAAAATCCTCTGTTACTTAACGTATAAACTGTGCTCAATGGACAGAATCTCTAAAATCTAGAATTCAAAAAGATACTCCTAAAAGTAGGAGAATAAACAAACAAAAATATTCTAATAGTCTCAAAGTTATCCTTCCTTTTTGAATATATTTGAGATTAGATCACTGTGAACCAAGCGCTAATGGATTGCAGGTAACACACCCAGATATAATCTGCTGAGTACAGTATTCAGATGTTTATGGCCAGATTTACAGAAAAAGAAATAAGTTGGTTATATGTTTGTCTGAGCAGAAATGTTATTTAGAAAAAAACATTAACATTAAAATCATAAGCAATATATCACTAAATACCATTAATTATGCAAAGCCTTAGTTATCCCAAATTCTAGTTATAAAAACTCCATTAATTAGAAATGTGGCATACCTCTTAAGGGAAAATAAAATAAACAAAAAGATAAGCTTGTAATAGAGGTTTAGCTTAATAATGGAATTCAACAAGATCATTTTTGTTAATAAACCAAGACATAAAAATCAAAGTCCTCTGTGCTCAGTCTGGTATTGTTATTTGGGAATGGCATTTTATACAACTGAGTTTAGAAAATGTGTGCATATTCACACTAGTGAAAACTTTCCCAAAGTTTGTAAATGTGTAACATTTATTAAACTTGTGTTTATAGAGTTATATTGAAAAATAATACAATTTTATCCTTATAAAATAATTAAATTAAATGTATTTAAAACATTATTAAATTAAATAAGTATAAGATGTCAACTTTGCACTAAAGTTTTACTGATTATCTTATTATTGTCAATAAATGTATATTTATGCAAAAATTTAAAATACTGGTCAAATATATTTGATTTGATAAATGTAGTGTTAAAATAAATAATTTTTACTTATTAATCAATTATGAAAATAACAATGTCTAGTATTCCTTCTAAACAATATTTTGCTTAATCTTTAATCTTCAATAGTCTTTCATAAGAGATATTTTAATTTACTTCATATAATTAATTGAATGCCATTTAGCTTTATTGACCTAAAGCAGGGGACCTCAAACTTTTTAAACAGGGGGCCAGTTCACTGTCCCTCAGACGGTTGGAGGGCTAGACTATAGTTTAAAAAAAACTATGAACAAATTCCTATGCACACTGCAAAAAGGCCTCTTAACTTCAGAAAAAAAAGGCCCCCCTTAACCACAAAAAAAAAGGCCCTACTAACTGCAAAATTAAAAAAAAAAACAGACCTCCTAACTTCAAAAAAAAAGAATAAATCCTAACTTGTTCTTATCTCAGTCTTCAGGCAGCAGCAGGCTTTGCACAGGCAAACTTGTGACTCATCCCATCACTCCTGAGACTGAGAGGAGGAGTCAAGAGACAGAGAGAAGGAGGGGAGTCGAAGAGTGCGGCGCACATTCCACACATGTGCACTGCAGCCCAGGATGAGTCAGCTGCTAAGCAGGACAGGCAGCTGTGGAAAAACTCCCAGCGAGCCCAATAAATGTCCTTGGTGGGCCACATGTGGCCCACAGGCCATAGTTTGAGGACCCCTGACCTAAAGTATTAGACAAGTCAGCAATCAACTTGATAATAAGCTCTCTTGATAAATTGTATTGTGTATTTTTGGATCACTTCCATCTTGAGCTCTGCTATGGCTGTCAGAGGAATATTCTAATTCTTTGTGCAAATAAAGAGACACCATATGCCTTCACGTTTTCCCTAAGAATGGTGAAGATAGGACAGTAGTAATACCCAGTAGACAGATAGGTTAATAATCAGTTGGATAGGGGAAACCATAACAGTACTAGGTCAAGTTTGTGCTTCTTGACATGTTTTGAAGTGTAAATCACAGTGAAAGTAAGAACAAGCAGCATCAGTGACCAGCAGATAGTACTTTATATGAGAAGAGTACCATTGATCCCAAACAGATTCAGCTAAAATTGGTAAGGTGATGGTTGGGGGAACTGAAAACAGGGACCATGTCTATAAACACCAGTGGGCTATACCTGGAAAATTCCAGAAACTCTAGGAGTAGATATATGTTAGTTTGCTATTGTTGCTGTAACAAACTACCACAAACTTGGTGGTTTAGAACTATATCATTTATTTTCTTACAGTTGTAGACGTCAAAAGTCTGACCTGGTTGGGGAGGGCTTTGTTCCTTCTTAATGCTTTAAAGGAAGAATACATTTCCTTTCTTTTCCCAACTTATATGGCTGCCCACTTGCCTTGGCTTGTAGCCCTGCAATGCTCAGATCTCTGCTTCCACTGTCACATCACCCACACTGACACTTCCTTTTCATTGATAAGACCCTTGTGATATGCTGACCTTGAATAACTCAGCATAATCTTCAACTCTTTCTCTCACACATTCTCTTTCTCTTACTTGCTTTCTTGATTTCTTAGTCTTTTAACTACATGTGCAAAATCGTTTTTGCTACATAAGGTTAGATAATCACAGGTGTCCAGAATCAGAATATGGATATCATTTGGTTTCTTTCCTTTTTTTTTTTTTTTCTACAATAAAGGCTAGACTTCTTAATGTTCTTTTGATGAATTTCCCTTTTAGCATGGGCAAGAAAATCTTATAAATATCAATAGACAGGCAATAAAGTATACAGAAATATTTCTAAACATTCCAACAATATAAAACTTGTGCACATGTATTTATAAATACATGTTCATTCAATGTATTTCCTAAAGTTAATTTTGTCTCCCACAACTAATTAAAATATAATTTGCTAAGTTTGGCCAATATTATATTTTTCAACAACTCTGACTATAAATCCTGGTCAACTTAAGTTACTGACCCTTTTCATAGGGCCTTAAATTCTACTTGTAGTCAATTCATTCTTTATGTATACAGGCCAGAATAGGAGTATGTAAGGTAAAAGTTCAAGTATAAAGATGAAAAGAAGAAGGAAAAAGGTAAAACTTTATTTGCATGACTGTGGGGAAAAAATTACAGCAATGAGTAAAGAATAAATTGCTTACATATTAAATTGTGAGAATCACTTTTACAAGGGACATCTTATATTTTTTAAAGAAAAAGTAATTACACATCTATTGTTATTTAAATCATTATGTAAATGGAAGCGATATGAAATCCATAACTGAAGTCAGCTATAAAACACTATCATGAATCCCCATAGGGAATTACAGAACCTACCTCTTTATTAGTTTCCTGGCTCATAACAACTTATTTTGGAAAGCAATAATCTGGAAGCATGTGGATGTGAACAAAAGATTCATAGTAAAAAAACACGTGAGTTTGAGAAAATGGTATGTTTGAGCCAGGCTGTTTTGTGAGAGGAAGTGAGATTTATGAGCCAAAGCATTTAATGATTACATAAACAACAGAGCTGAAAATGTCTCTTAAGTCAAATCCCAACCAAGAAACCCAGTGTATAAAAATACATGATGCTTGCTACTACAGATGATTAGCAAAGCCCTCTCCAATAATCATTTCCATTTTCTCCCTCATTTCATGACCATGTTGTTAGGTCAGTTCAAATCTAATTGTACTGAAGTATTTAATGTGTTTAGACTGATGTTAAGCGATTTGAAAATAGAGGCAATGCAGCACTCGTCCTTAGTGGCTGGCTTCATTTTTTAAATTTCAAATGATATAAAATAAATGCATTAAAAACATAAGCAATTGCATCATAAAGTTTCTATTTAAGGGACGTGTTTTAAAAATGAAATAGGTACTTGTGAAACTATTTTTATGTACCACTTCAAACTCCTCTGTATCTGTGCCTTTTGCTTCAGCCACTGGTGGAGCCAAGTTCACACAGCCTTTGTGGGCAAACTCACACAGCACTTTTCTGAAGGCCAACAAACACTGCCTTGAGAGTTTTCTGATCCTAACATGTGATATATACTGAGAACCTTTCCACATTCGCTTTGAGGCAACCTAGAAACGACCCAGCAATTAATCCTACAGGGCCATCCTTGAAAAGCTGGAGAGGAACCAGTGATACACTTTTCACTCCTCCATTCTAGGCAGGCTTGTGAAATTTACTAAGTGTAGAATATAAATGTCTTAACACAATAACTAAGAAAATGCCGTGAAGGCTATCTTAACCAGTTTGATGAAAATATTTCAAATTGTATATAAAACCAG
>CAUYRH010167159.1:0-26485 GCA_963574655.1 Perodicticus potto | reverse complement strand
GGATCCTTTGAGCTCAGGAGTTCAAGACCAGCCTGAGCAAGAGTGAAATCTTGTGTCTACTAAAAGTAGAAAAGTTGGGCGGCACCTGTGGCTCAGCGAGTAGGGCACCGGCCCCATATGCCAAAGGTGGCGGGTTCAAACCCGGCCTCGGCCGAACTGCAAAAACAGAAAAGTAGCTGGGCATTGTGGTGGGCGCCTGTAGTCCCAGCTACTCGGGAGGCTGAGGCAAGAGAATCACCTAAGCCCAGGAGTTGAAGGTTGCTGTGACGTGTGACACCACAGCACTCTACCGAGGGCAATAAAGTGAGACTGTCTCTACAAAAAAAAAAAAAAAAGTAGAAAAGTTGTGCAGGCATTGTGGTGGGCACCTGTAATCCCAGGAGGCTGAGCCAAAAGGATCATTTGAGCCCAGGAGTTTGAGTTTGCTATGTGCTAGGCTAATGCCAAGGCACTCTAGCCTGGGCAATAGAGTGAGAGACTTTACCTCTATTTATTTATTTACTTAGTTTCTAACTAACCATGGCTGGCCTCTGTGGTCCCAGCTGCTTGGGGGGCTGAGGCAGGAGAGTCCCTTGAGCCCCGGAGTCTGAGGTTGCTGTGAGCTGTGGAGCCACAGCACTCTACTGAGGGTAACAGGATAAGACTCTGTCTCCAAAAAAAAGAAAAAGAAATCCTTGCCTTTTTCCCCATCTCAGTCCTCTGTGTGAAATAAATAAATAAAAAAGCTCGGCACCCGTAGCACAGTGGTTACAGCCACATACACTGAGGTTGGCGGATTCGAACACAGCCCCGTTTAGCTGAAACAACAATGACAACTGCAACAAAAAAAAATAGCCAGGCGTTGTGGTGGGTCCCTGTATTCCCAGCTACTTGGGAAGCTGAGGCAAAAGAGTCACTTAAGCTCAAGAGTTGGAGGTTGCTGTGAGCTGTGATGCCACAGTATTCCACCAAGGGTGACATAGTGAGACTCTGTCTCAAAAAATTAATTAATGAATGAATTAAAATAAGGGTAACATTCCTAGTAGCCAAGTGTTGATAGAGTATTAGGTGAAATTAACCTTTAATTTCTCTTACCTCCTATCTAAACATACTATAAAGTATGTTTTTATGTTTGTTTGAATTAAAGAGCACAATAGTTTCTATAACTTAATATTACAGTACAAGGGTGTTATTATTTTTCCAGTATTACACTGTGTTATTATTACCCCATATGAGCCATTATACTGTTTTTGTTGTTGTTATGACTATATGTACTATTCATCAGGGATCTGAGGTTCGTACAAACTGACCTAAAGATGTTCTTAGGAATGTAGCATAACCCAGGAACCACCTGTATTCGAATAAAGTGAAGTAGATGTTCTGTGAAGAATGGTATAATGAAATATTTGTTATTCTCCTGTTTTCGAGAAGTTCATGTTATTGTTAGAAAAACTATGAACATTTGCACATATGGAAACATAACAGTATTGGAAACGTCTGCACGAAGTTGACAAATGGCCAAGTCAGTGACATTTTAAGTGTCTTGAGATGCTTGTATTTAAGGGAAAGGAAAGGGGGACAGCAACAGGGATAAAGCAAATGGAATGGAACTTGAGCAAAAGAAGTGAATACAGGCCTCACTTTCAGTATTTGTAAATTGGGTATAATCATTTTAGTTAGTTCCTATAGACATACTCTTTTCAATATAGTAACCATATTGCCACATGTAATTATTGAACACTTGAAATATGGCTAGTCTGAATTGAGATTGCTATTAAATACCAGGTTCCAAACTAAATTAGATTTCTTTTTCATACTCTTATTAATAGTTTTTTTTAGTATTGGCTACATGTTAAAATAATAGCATTTTAGAGATATTGTTTCAAGTACATTAAAATTAATATCACCTTTTTTTTTTGAGACAGAGCCTCAAGCTGTCACCCTGGATAGAGTGCAGTTGCATCATAGCTCACAGCAACCTCCAATTCCTGGGCTTAAGCGAGTCTCTTGCCTCCGCCCCCGCCAAGTAGCTAGGACTACAGGTGCCCGCCACAACGTCCGGCCATTTTTTGGTTGCAGCCATCATTATTTGGCGGGCCCGGGCTGGATTCGAACCCGCTAGCTCAGGTGTACGTGGCTGGCACCTTCGCCCGTTGAGCCATAGGCGCTGAGCCAATATCACCTATTTTAACTTTTAAAAATGTGTCTACTAGAAAATGTTTAATTATGTATGTGGTTTGCACCGCTCTAGACCAGGGATAGCAAACTCTGGTCTCCTAAATAGCCAGATGACTATTTTTATAAATGTTATTGGAATGTAGTCACACCAGTTTATATATTGTATAAATATACTTTTGTGCTACAGAGGCAGGCTCTGTGGTTGCCACAAAATCATATGGCCTGCAAAGCCTAACATATTTACTGTTTGATCCTTACAGAAAGTTTGCTCTGCAACATAAGTGACAGATTTCAGTGTGTATTATCTTAAGAATGAATATGATAGAAGCAGATTGATTAGTGATTGTGATTAGTGATTGTCAGAGGGGAAAGAGAAGTGAAAAGTGATTGGTCGTGGTTACAGAATTTCTTTTTTGGGATAAATAATATGGTGATATTTGTGCAACTTCAGATATACTAAAATCCACTGAATTATGTACCTTTTAAAGGGTGAATATCATGGTATGTAAATGATACCTCAATTTTAATAAAGTGGATATGAGTCTGGTTTGTTAAATATAGGAAAGCAGCATATATTAAACGTGGTGCATGTTAATGATAACTAGAATATGCAAAGAAACAAGTACAAGTCAATTATGAGGACAGTGAAAAAACTTTCAAAAATCGTTTTACATGGGGGTGGTGCCTATGGCTCAAAGGAGTAGGGCACTGGCCCCATATGCCAGAGGCGGCGGGTTCAAACCCAGCCCCGGCCAAAAAAAAACTGCAAAAAAAAAAATCATTTTTCACATACTCTCGTGTTAAGACAATTTTTAATCTCCTTTAAGAGATGGTGCCACTTCAATACTTAGAAGTTGTTTATTGATCGGAAAAGCAATTAGCTATAATTTATTGCTTACTCATACAAAAGGCTGATAATTAAGACAGTCTCTTATAATATTTAGTTGTAAACTTAAGTAAAAGATAGTGTATAATAACATATGCATAGCTGATGGCAATAAATAGCTAAAATGAGTGAGAATACAAAGTATAAATAAAAACAGTTCTCTTCAGTAAGCTCTTATATATAGAAATCATTGCTTTATAGAGTTCTTAGCAAGCTTTTGAAATAAAATAATATTAGAGCCAGGTGCAGTGGCTCATGCCTATAATTGTAACACTCTGAAAGGCCAGGGCAGGTGGATCTCCTGAGCAAAGCAAGACCCCGTCTTGAGTTTAAAAACAGAAAAAGAAAAAAATAGAAAAAACTAGCCAGCGTTGCAGTGAGCATCTGTAGTCCCAGCTACTTTGGGGGCTGAGACAAGAGGGTCATTTGAGCCCACTTGAGTTTGAGGTTGCTGTGAGCACTCAACACAGCTTGAAGGAGATAAGACTTTGTCTCAAAATAATGATAATATTAGTTGGCTTGGCGCCTGTGGCTCAAGCAGCTAAGGCACCAGCCACATACACCAAAACTGGTGGGTTCAAATCCATCCCGGGCCTGCCAAACAGCAATGACAACGACAACCAAAAAATAGCCGGGTGCTGTAGCGGGCGCCTGTAGTCCCAACTACTTGGGAGGCGGAGGCAAGAGACTCACTTAAGCCCAGGAGTTGGAGGTTGCTGTGAGCTGTAATGCCACGGCACTCTACCCAGGGCAACAGCTTGAGGATCTGTCTCAAAAAACAAGAATAGTAATAATAATATTAGCAGATGAAAATTGGAAAGTCTTTCCAAAATGTCAGTATCTTGTATATATGTATAGGTATTTTATATTTATTGAATCTCTAAACATCTATATACAAATGCTAGTTATTTTTACATTGCTTTGAAACTGAAAAAATATTACATACTTTATATATTTGACTTACTAATTGGTTACACATAGGATGTAACAATTGTCTGATTTATGCAATCCAAAAACCACTAATTGGTACGTCATTTTCCTTCTACACACTGCCAATAGGTTTTAATTTTATCGCTCTGAAAACACCGTATTACTGTACCTTATTTATGATGTAACTTAGGATAACTTGATGTCTAAAAACACAAACTTGGAAGACAGACAGATCTAGTTCCTAATTATAACTTAATTTACTAAATGTGACCCAGGATAGCCTTTTTAATATTTAACATCTCTAAGTTTCCATTTCCTCATCTCTAAAATGAGGAGAGTACCATTTTTTAAGGAATAAATAGAAAATGAGTGTAAAACAGTAACCATTCAATAAATGGTAACCTTATATTATTATTACCACTTAATATGTTGAGTTTTTTAATCAAGCATTAAATTTTTTTACTTGTCAGCATCATACATTTTATTATGTATTTTACTGACTCAAACCTTTTCAAAAAGATAACAAAATATTAAGTAACATTCTATTTTACTTTCAGTCAAAGAAAAATAAGAAGAAATCAAAGTCAGATGCTAAAGCAGTGCAAAACAGTTCACGCCATGATGGAAAGGAAGTTGATGAAGGTACTTGAGCAAGGGAAAAGACTATAGAAAACTTTAAATCCTTTTTTACCAAGTTGTATTATATAAAAGCTGCATTTGTTTCACTTAATTTTGTATCTAGCTCTTATTTTTCATTACTGTAGATTTTAATGTACAGCTCTGGGACATTATTAGGAAACATTTTTGTTGAGGACCCAATAGTGCTTTTTCTGAGGGGAACTGCCTTATTGAAATGCAAGGTCACATTCAATATTTTGAGCTATTGAAAAGCCACTCATCTTGTTTTTGTTACCTAGAAGTATGTTTTGGGTTTTTTCCCCATTATTCTTAAATATATCTTTCCTGGAAGGCTGTGTACAAAATTGTTGAGTTCAATATCATCACCTTAAACACCCACTTATTAGTAATTATATAGAACACTGTCCTATCACATCTACCCGACAAGATAAAAAATACAAGGTGACTTTTATCTGTCACTTTTCTAAATCACAGATGGAAGGTATGAAAAAAAAATTACTAGGATAAATAATAGTTTGCTGCCTAAAACAATGAGATTAGAATAAATTTTTAGGATAAATTAATCAGAAGTCTTGGTTTTTAGCATAATATCTAAATTTATCGTGATATTTTGTGTGCTCCACCCCATTTTTCCCCCACAAAACTACAACTTTTTTGTCTTCCCCTTACTGAATAACATTTTTTTTCTGGGGCTATGTCAGGAGCCTGGGAAACTAAAATTAGTCACAGAGAGAAACGACAGCAGCGTAAACGTGATAAGGTGCTGACTGATTCTGGTTCATTGGATTCAACTATCCCTGGGATAGAAAATACCATCACAGTTACCACCGAGCAACTTACAACTGCATCATTTCCTGTTGGTTCCAAGAAGAATAAAGGTATATTAGTGGAACATAAGCGTGGTACATCAAATCAAAATCCTTTTATTCAGATGTACAAAATATTATGTCAAAATCTGACTATTTTGAACTACTAACATCATTGTGCTGATATACCCTTCTTCGTGAGAGTGTTGTGAACCATGTGTTGGTTGACTTAATACCAACAGCGTTACTTGTTACATAGTGCCTAATGAATGGCCTATTAAATTAAAATTTGCCTTTCTGCCTTGAGTTACATGAGAAAATTATGTTGCCTCTTTTCTTCCTGTGTATTGCTTTGCCCCAACTCTTTTGCATCTCCATTTCTTACAGTGGATAAGACATTTACTAAATGAAATTATTCTGCATGTTGGATGCTTTCAAGGTGAAACAAGCATGTTCTGATTAGTGCAGGTTGTGTCTGGATTTCTTAACACCACAGCTTTTTTAGAGTACCATAGGTGTTTGATACAGCTAGACCAGAGTTTCAAAGATTATTGAGCTAATGTTCTTCCTCCCAAATATTTCATCTGTTCATACTATCCCATACTGATGGCTTCTTGGTACCTCTTTACATTGCCATCACTTTTACTCTGGAGACCCTAGTCTGCAAAGTGACAATATTCAACTTGCTTCGAGGCTTTGAACTTACCTTCCTTGGACATTTTGTTAATGACCTTCCCACCTCCTCATTCATCAGTTATTTCTGGATCACACTTTCTGAGCCTTGTTACTTTTATTTTTTTCTTTGATAACTTGGTGCAGTTTATTGCTATGGTACAGCAGTGACTTCTACTGAATCCATTTTCACTGTCATGTATTAGCTATGCTTTTAATTTTTTTGTTGGTGGTTCTTTTTCACTGTCTTGCGCATGCCTTCCATGATAGCACAATCATATGTCATTATTCATTATGATCATTATGCTTTTTAGTGTCAGAGAAATAGTATTTTTGTGTTATAATGTATATTCTCATCTCTTGCCGTATTTCCTAAGTCCTGGTCCCAAATACTGGCAAAGTTCTTTCTCAAGTTGATGTGTTTGCTTCCAGGATTGTTGAAAAGGCAGCTGGTATTGTTGAGAGGTGGCAAAGTTGAATCCAATTACAGAGCCCAGTGCTCCAGTTCCCACTTACAACAATCTTGATAACTGTTATAGAATAGCAAGCTCTAGCTACACTTGGGCAATTTTCCAGGTTCTTTTTATTAGCATTTTAGTTGACTAAGAACATGGTAACTAGAGAACTCAATTCCTTACATGTGAAATGTGTTGTAAAATTAACTTTTTTCAGTGGGTGAATTTAAGCACTTGCGATAGCTATTTATTATAGATAATAAGTAAAATTATTTTGTATGTTATTCCTAATTTAATGTGCATAGTGGCCTATTTAGTATTAAATAAATTTTATTTCTCTTTCAACCAGGTGATTCTCATCTAAATGTTCAAGTTAGCAACTTTAAGTCTGGAAAAGGAGATTCTACACTTCAGGGTGAGAGAAATTACATGTAACTTAAAAATTAAAGGCCCATCAAAATAGAAAATTATATACATGTCTCTTTCCTTATATGAATGATGCAGAAGGAAAGAAAAAGTCTTAAAAAATTTTAACTAAAGTAACATAATCACAGTCCAGAGATTTTGGAAAAATCAATTAAAAGAAAAATCATACCCACTGCTAATAGTCTTTGGTATGTTCTAGTCTTTTTTCCCCTTATATATAAAAACATTGTTTCAGTAATAGTTTATATGCAGTTTTGATTCTTATTTATGTCACTTTAATCCAATAGAGAAAAAGGATCTTTGTTGGACATGCGTTTAATATAGGTAGATGGGATAAAAGACTTGACTCTCATATATTAAGAAAAAGCTTAAGTTTCTATAATTTTTAAACTGCTTCCTTGGCATAGTATCAAATATTTCACAATAAATGGAGTATATTTACTCATTTAAAATAAAGATTGAATTAGATAGAGTGTTGCTGACTTGAAAATAGAAGTGCTATAGTAAAACATAAACTCAGAAATGAAAAAAGCACTTCCTCATTTGAGGCTTGTTCAGTGCTTTTTCTTAGCACTGTCAGCTTCATCCTTGCTCATGGCTTTTGATCCTGGCTACACATGACAATCAAGCTAGGAAGCTTGAAACACACTTATGCACGCACTCATGGGCTCCACCACAGAGGTTCTGGTTTTAATTTGTCTGGGCTGAAACTTCAGAGTCTATTTTTAAGAAATTTCTCAGTTGATCTTAATGTGCAGCTAGGCTTTAGAATCACTGTCTTAAACATAATATATGTAAATATTTAAGGAAAGAACATGTATCTAAGGAGAAGTCTTCATATTCTTAGTGGGTGAGTATTCTGAGTACTCTAGAATATGTGTCATTTTTTTTTTTGCTGTGTTGTACTTTCTTGAAGTAAGTCGTTCTGCTATTGAAAACTTTACTAGTATATATGTTACCTCCAAACCTCTTATTTGTTAAATTAAAAGGTATCTGCAATGATTATGTAACTTTAAAATGTATTTCTATCTTTAAAGCTCAAGGTATTTAAAAAACAGTAGGGGAAGTGGGTGATAAATGTAAGTTGAGCCGTCATAGAAATTTTTTAAATCCCACTTTTAACAAGAAGTCATGTGCCTGTTTTTTAATCTTTCTTTTCTTTTGTTTAAGTTTCTTCGGGATTGAATGAAAACCTCACTGTCAATGGAGGAGGCTGGAATGAAAAATCCATAAAACTCTCCTCACAGATCAATGCAGGTGAGGAGAAGTGGAACTCTGTTTCACCTGCTTCTGTAGGCAAGAGGAAAGCTGAGCCATCTGCTTGGAGTCAAGACACTGGAGATGCTAATGCCAATGGAAAAGACTGGGGAAGGAGTTGGAGTGATCGTTCAATCTTTTCTGGCATTGGTAAGAACTGGGAGAAAAAAATTTTTTAATTTCATTTAAAATTGCTAATCTTGCATGTTTTGAAATTTCCAGAAAGAGAAAACCTCATGAATGGGAAAACTAACAATGTCATTCGGAAATAATAGTAATAACTTATCTCAGGTCCTTTTCATGGAGCAAAGTAGGAACTAAATAAGTGAATAACAATATCATTTACTCCTTACATAATAGCACTCTTACATACTTTATACGTTTAATTATCAATGTAGCTAACCTGTATAATTGTGTATCTTAGTAATGTGATATTTATAATGTGTGAACTGAGTTTTTGATTAATTTCATCTCTAAAGAGTCTAAATAAAAATAGCAAATAGAAGTATGGTTTATAGCATTCATTTATAGAGTATTTTATAGTCTGCCAAGTGCCTATTTATAATGAAATTTTCCAGACTCTGGTTTCTCTTCAGATCATATAAATCTTTTGCCTTTTCCCCCAGAATTTTAATGATAAAGAAAAGTATTCAAGAAGCTTATTTCTGTTGAGAGCCATTAAGTTAAAAGCAACTCCATTTTCAGGTGTGTGTGTGTATTATAGAAAAGAAGTCTGTGTTAAATGTGGAAAACAGCAAAAATAAAAAATAAGGAAACCGGGCAGCACCTTTTGCTCAGTGGGTAGGGCACCAGCCCCATATACCGACGGTGGCGGGTTCAAACCTGGCCCCGGCCAAACTGCAACAAAAAATAGCCGAATGTTGTGGTGGGCGCCTGTGGTCCCAGCTACTTGGGAGGCTAAGGCAAGAGAATCGCCTCAGAGCTGGAGGTTGCTGTGAGCTGTGATGTCACGGCACTCTACTGAGGGCGACAAAATGAGACTCTGTCTCTAAAAAAAAAAAGAAAATAAGGAAAACCCCTGTTAACGTTGTACCACTCAGTGACACTACTGTTAGTTTCTTACCTTTCTTTATGGTCTTCCCTCCCTCCCCACCCCTGTATAGATTTGTTTTTGGTTTTTATTTTTTCAATCAGATACGCATTTTGATATTCCTTCCCTGCCCCTTAACATTGTAACAAAACGTTTTCCTCTCTCTTTGTATTTTTAAATAATGGCCATATAATGTGTAAGAATAGCATAATTCACTTAATTATTCACATATTATTAGAGAAATTATTTTTCTTTTTTTAAACTATCGTATATTGAATATATTTGTTTAGGGGATAAAGTCTTGTGATTAATAATTGAATTAAAGGGAATGTGGATGTTTATAATGCTCTACTGCATATTTTCTAAGTCTTTCCTAAGTGAGTTATTCTAATTTATGCTCCTAACGTCCGTGTAAGTGCTATTTATTATATGCTTAGCAAGGTTGAATTTCCTTCTTTTTTAATCTTTTCTAATTTGATAATCAAAAAAACATAGATTGTTTGGGTTAACTTTTTAAAATCACTAATGAGATCAGATATTTTTCTGCAACTTTAACATTTCTGGTTTTTTTATGAATTGTTCATGTTCTTAGCCCATTTGTCTAACAGCTTTTCTATTTCTATTTTTTTTTTAATCAAGTGATAATTTCTTGTGTGTTAATCATAGTTTTTTTCTCTTAGGCTTATTCCAGATATTTTTGCTTAATTTGGGAGAAGTATGGACACTAGGAAGAGGAAGCTTTAGTGTGTAGTAGGAATAAACAATTTCTTCCTTTGTTGTTAGCTTTTCCTGTCATTTTTTTTTTTACTTTATTTATAAAAATGGATCTTATTCTGTTGCCCAGACTGAAGTGCAGCGGCACAAACCTAGCTCATTGTAACTTTGAACTACTGGGCTTAAGTAATTCTCCACCCCAGCCTCCCAGGCAGCTAGGACTACACGGATGTGCCACTATGCCTGGCTCTTTTTTTTTTTTTTAATATAAGGACAGTGTCCTATGTTGCCCGTACTTAGTCTTAAACTTCTAGCCTTAAATAGTCCTCCTACCTCAGCCTACCAAAGTGCTGGGATTACAGGTATGACGCACTGTACCTGGCTTCCTATCTCTTTTTTAAAAGCTAACACACTTCAAAATCAAACTCTAGGCTCGGCGCCTGTGGCTCAAGCGGCTAAGGCGCCAGCCACGTACACCTGAGCTGGCAGGTTCGAATCCAGCCCAGGCCCGCGGAACAACAATGACGGCTGCAACCAAAAAATGGCCGGGCGTTGTGGCGGGCGCCTGTAGTCCCAGCTACTTGGGAGGTGGAGACAGGAGACTCGCTTGAGCCCAGGAATTGGAGGTTGCTGTGAGCTGTGATGCCAAAGCACTCAATCCAGGGTGACAGCTTGAGGCTCTGTCTCAAAAAAAAAAAAATCAAACTCTAGATTATTTACTAATACTGTTTTTAAGCTTGCTCTCCAGTCCTCCTCCTGCCCTGTCCAAAAGTTTGGCAGAAGTATCAAAATTAGTTTGAAAGAAACATTCTCTAAATTCCCATTCTCATTTTTAGCAGAGAATAAAGCATGGATTTTTGTGCTATAAAAGAAATAGTTTACTTTTATGGAATGATGTTAGGAACTGTGACTTTTTGGGATATTTGCAGTTTACTTAGAAAAGCTGAGTAGCACTTCACAATTAGGGTATAGATTAAATGGTTCTTGCTTAATTTTGCTACAGATAAAATTAAGCAGCAGGTTAGAGTTCTTGTCTAGATGAACTGGATGTTTGTTGAACTAGGTTTGCAGTGGGTCACGGAGAAGAGACAGGTATGACTGGTCTCATGGAGGTTTCTTTAAAATATTTATATTTAACAAAGAAATGATTTGAAAGTATTGAGAACATGGCATGGTATAGGGGAATGAACAGGGACTAGTTCAGAGAGATCTATTAGGTATGAATCCTTTCATGGACATTTAGGCTAGTTATTCAACTGATATGACCTTATATTTAAATATTTGTGAGGATTGGTTATAATGAATGTGAAGTACAAAGTTCAGGGCCTAGCCCAAAGAACTTACTTAATTATGAGACATAAAAGGTAGCCTGGTATAGTGGAAGGAGCTTAGGCTTTGGAAATTGACTTAAGTTCCAGACATGGCTCACTTGTTCTCTAGCTATCAGCAAGTCACTTATCTGCTTGTCTCTGCCTAACAGGGTTGCCTTATAATTTGAAAGTGGTTGGTGTAAAGGGCCCAGCCACATAATAGATATTCAGTAAATAGTTGCTGTTGCTGTCTTAAGTGGTTCTAATTTCTAAGGTTATCTTCAAATATGTTATCATAGTTTTAAATCTATACAGTAATCTTTCAAGTCTCCTTGCAAATTGAAGGTTCCAAGTGACGTTCTTTATTTTAACAGCTGCTTGGTCTAGTGTGGATAGGGGAATGAATACCTCTGAACAGAATTCTGCTTCTTTTGCATCTCTCACACTTAACTCTGCTGTTTCTGGTATGTGAAAACAGTCTTTCATTTAGTTAACAAAAAAATTTTGTTTGTTAATTTTAGTGCTTGTTATTAGAAAAACTAATCAGCAACAAATATTGTTAGCAACATTAGTGATAGATATACAAAGTGACAGAGACCTTTAAAAGGAGGGAAGGGGCGGTACCTGTGGCTCAAAGAGTAGGGCGCCGGCCCCATATACCAGAGGTGGTGGATTCAAACCCGGCCCGGGCCAAAAATTGCAAAAAAAAAAGGAGGACCGGAGGAAAAGAAGATCTAAATACTTATGTGCAAGTGGCTTTGTTCCTTTCATTAGGAAAGTAAAGAAAAATCTGTGGCCTGAGATCACTGACAGTGCATTGGCACACAGATAAATACATATGGAAGGTCTTTCATATGGGTCATAGAGTTCTGTACTCCTGCCATACTTCTAGTTGCAATTTGGCATTTTATTTCTGTTCACCCTTAACTCATCATGAGTTTGTAGCTAAGCCTATCAGATTTTGTGGACCTCCACTTAAGAACTTTGAGTATCTATTGATTTAGAAAATACACAGATGCTAATAAACTTCTTTCAATTCAGCATTACTGAAATACATATGCCTTTCTTAATCATCTAGAAGCTGGCTCAGCACCTGTGGCTCAGCGGCTAGGGCGCCAGCCACGTACACCAGAGCTGGCAAGTTTGAATCCAGCCTGGGTCTGCCAGACTACAATGACAACTGCAACCAAAAATAGCTAGGCGTTGTAGCGGGCACCCGTAGTCCCAGCTACTTGGGAAGGAGAGGCAGGAGAATCACTTGAGCTCAGGAGTTGGAGGTTGCTGTGAGCTGTGATGCCACGGCACTCTACCCAGGGCAACAGCTTGAAGCTCTGTCTCAAAAAAAAAAAAAAAAAATTATGGTTGACTTATGGGTTATGCAGAAACTAGATGGCTGCATTTGGATCTACAGGTTGTAGTTGGCAAACTCTGATCTCATAGACCACATTTTCAGAGGTACAAGTTCATTGTCTACCTCTTTTGATAACTTCGTAAAACACAGATGCTGTTCTCTTCATATATTCAGAGAAAGCAGCACATGCCACTAAAGGAATAGCACCACTGTTAACAGTAGTGCTTCAAAGCAACTAATTTAATTGTATAGGGTTACTATTAAAACCTGCATTAAAAATATATAATAACTTTTATATACATCAGGCAGTTATCATATGTAGAAGTTTATAAATTGATAAGATTTCTGATGAGAGGAAGTGATTGTATTTAAGTTTTATAGTAGTATCTTTTCTTAACCATTTCTTATCAGTGGCTCTGAACTAAAAGTGAATATCAGAGTCATCTAATGATTCTAATACACATGTAAAGTCTGTTTTAGAAGTTCTCTCACACTATATGTATAGTGTATGTGTGTGTATATTTATGTATATGTATATACCTGATGGAGAACCACTGTTTTATACTTACATTCTAAAATGAATTTATGTTTATAGAGCAAGGCTTCTTGACGTGGCATCTATGACTACGCCTCCAAGGCTATATGCAAAATTTTATATTCAGTTCTGGAAGTAAACCTCCACAATATTCATCAGATTCCTCAGGACTGTGTGAACCTACTCTCAACCTACATACTTCCCCCCCTCCAAAAAAAAACCCAAAACAGATAAAACTTAGAAGATAATATTCTGTTTTCTTTAAATGCACCTGAACTTAGTCTCTAAACCTTCAACAACTCTTTTGTTTCTTTGGCTTCTCTCTTCCTCATCTCTCTAGATAACTACCTGTTTCTTTAATTTTCCTTAGCCAGAAGGTTCTAGCTAATTCAGACATTTTCTAATTCTCCTTTTTCAGTGTTCTGAGGATTTAGGCATACCCCAAAACATCCAGGACTAAAATGATCAATGGCAGAGATATCTTTTGTGTTATATTATTTGCCATTAAGAAGAAAAGAACAATTTTTTGACTTCTTGAAATTTGTAGATAACTAGCTTGAAGTGTACAAATGGCAAAATATAATGGATTGGTCCTAGGGGAAAAATATATTTCTGATCAGTGAATTACATCAAGTGATTATCAAGCTTAATCTAAAATTACCCTCAACTCTACTTTTCATTTTAACTTAAATCTTCTAATGTCTGGATTTTTCCTTGTAGGAGAAATAAAAAATAATAACGTCTCCGTGTACAAAATATAGAACTATTATTATAAAACATCATTAGGAAATTCCATTTTTTAATTTTATTGCATTCGTTTTTCATTTAAGGGTCTACTGCTGAGCCAGTTTCTCAGTCTACCACTTCTGATTTTCAGTGGGATGTTAGCCGTAATCAACCCTATATCGATGATGAATGGTCTGGGTTAAGTATGTTCTTTTAAAAATTATCAGTTTTTTTTATTTTTTTTTTCAGAATTTCTTTTTAGCACCCTGAATTCATGCTTTATGTTTTAATTTTAATCCTAATTTCTCACTTTTAAAGATCATAGTAATATAATTTACTACCAAATGTACTACTTGATTATTGAATATTATAGAATTAAAACAATTTTTATAGTGATTGAGGTGATATTTAACATGAAATTTTCCTATAGTTGCTCTGTAGTATTTCTAGTTTTTAAAATTGTTATTTTAAATGAATGTCTGTTTCTTTTCCTAGTTTTAGTGTAATACAGTAAATAGAATGTATAGAATGATTTTGAATTTGTGAAGTGTGCACATGTTTGTGCTGGTAGTGAACAACTTTCTTAACCCAGTTTCCAACAGAAGCATAGGAGTGTTAAAGGAAGTCCTTGGGGGGAAGGAGAGAATATGATCTTTATGTTCAGAAAGCTCATGCTATCTTCATTTTTTTAAAAAGGTATCTCGGGGGGTAGTTTTCCACATCCCCAAATATCAGAATTTATTCCTTTCTCTGAACTTTTATATCACATCCTTTTCTAATTTACTTAGGATTCATGTTACCATATGGGGTTTTGCACCATTTTTTTTTTTTTTTAAGAATATGTTTTGTTTTGGCTCGGCACCTGTGGCTCAACGGGCTAAGGCGCCAGCCACATACACCTGAGCTGGCGGGTTCGAATCCAGCCCGGACCCGCCAAGCAACAATGACAGCTGCAACCAAAAAATGGTGGGTGTTGTGGCGGGCACCTGTAGTCCCAGCTACTTGGGAGGCAGAGGCAAGAGACTCGCTTGAGCCCAGGAATTGGAGGTTGCTGTGAGCTGTGATGCCATAGCCCTCTATCCAGGGTGACAGCTTGAGGCTCTGTCTCAAAAAAAAATATATATATATGTTTTGTTTCTTTTGAATAGAATTGGAACCCTATATAAGCAGGAACTATCGTTTATTCTTCTATACATTCAGTACCTAGGGCAATATTTTATACATAGGTGTTTGATAGTAATAATGTAATAAAAGTCAACACTAGACCATGTGTCAAGCACTGGTCTAAATCTTTTGCATCTTATTAACTCAGTTAATACTTAGAACTGTTCTATGAAGTAGTAGGGGGTTTTTTTCCCCTACACTTTCCAGATGAAGAAACTGACAAAGAAAGATTACCTGACTTTCTCTAGGCCACATAGCTAACTAAATGGAGGAAAGTGGTATTCAAACCTTGCTAGTCTGGCTCCAGAATTCATGCTCTTAACCACTACATGGTACAGACTTGGTGATATAGCAGTCATGAAGGTAAGCTGGTAACACAGTAGTTAAAATTCAGTTCTTACAGGGCAGCACCTGTGTCTCAGCGAGTAGGGCGCCGGCCCCATGTACCGAAGGTGGTGGGTTCAAACCCGGCCTCAGCCGAACTGCAAAAAAACAAAAAACTAGCCAGGCGTTGTGGTGGGCGCCTATAGTCCCAGCTACTCAAGAGACTGAGACAAGAGAATCGCCTAAGCCCAGTAGTTGGAGGTTGCTGTGAGCTGTGTGACACCGTGGCACTCTACTGAGGCGATAAAGTGAGACTCTGTCTCTACCAAAAAAAAAAAAAAGTTCAGGGCAGCACCTGTGGCTCAAAGGAGTGAGGCACCGGTCCCATATGCCAGAGGTGGCGAGTTCAAACAGCCCTGGCCAAAAACCGCAAAAAAAAAAAAAAAAAAAAAGTTCAGTTCTTACAGATTAAGGGAGATGAGTTCAGAAATGTCTGTCAGAGAGGGCCATATTGTGAAATGCCTTGAATAGCTGGCTAAAGATTAGGGAGATTTTGATTACTAACTTAGAAGGTAGACATGAGTTTTTAAGTCCTGACTCCAAAATATGATGCCTAATATGGCTTGGGCATTCATTGTCACTTATCTGGAAGCTGCAAAATGGAGCAAATAACCTTTTATATCGACTTCCATATGTGATTGTGAGATTTTAATGAGGTAATGGATAAACCTTTGTAAATTACAATCATTCCTTCAGTATTCTCAAGGATTGATTCCTGGACCCCCGTGGATGTAAAAATTCACAGACCTTTTCAAATCCCTTATTAATAATGGTCTAGTATATGCATATAACCTACACACATTTTCCCATATCTTTAAATCATCTCTAGATTACTTATAAGATTTAATACAATGTAAACACTAAATAGATAGTATACTGTATTGTTTAGGGAATGATGCTGTGGAAAAAAGTGTACATGTTCAGTACAGATGCGACCATCCATTTTTTTTTTCTCCAAATATTTTCCATTTGAGGTTGGGTGAGTCTATGTGTGCAGAACCCACAGATAAGGAGTGCCAAATATTATGAAGTATTATCTATTATCAGAATGTGAAAGCACTATTTTGGGGAAAAAAGAAGTCTGTGCTTTAGGAGTGGTTGTATAAATAATAAGAGTGATTGTAGGAAAATAGCAATAAGGTATCTTGGTCTATACCATGGGTGGAAGCAGAGGAAAATTGACCAAACAAGACTTCAGGCTTTCCTGCTTAGACTAGCTCTATTTTTTTTTCTTTTTTGTTTTTGAGACAGAGTCTTACTGTGTCGCCCTTTGTAGACATCACAGCTCACAGCAGCCTCAAACTCTTAGGTGTAAGAGCCCTGCCTCAGCCTTTCCTGAGTAGCTGGGACTACAGGCACACGCCACAATACCCAACTATTTTTTTGTTGTGGTTGTTATTGTTTAGCAGGCCCAGGCCAGGTTTGAACCCTCCATCCCTGGTGTATGTGGCCAGCGCCCTAGCCACTGAGCTACAGGCACCCTAGCCAACTAGCTCTATTTTTTAACTATAGTAGGATTCTTTGAATATGAAATATACGAGGCTGGGCATAGTGGCTCACGCCTGTAATCCTAGCACTCTGGGAGGCTGAGGTGGGTGGATTGCTGAGCTCACATGTTCAAGACCAGCCTGAGCAAGAGCAAGACCCCGGCTCTAAAAATAACCGGGCATTGTGGGAGGCACCTGTAGTTGCAGCTACTTGGGAGGGCTAAGACAAGAGAATCTTGAGCCCAAGACTTTGAGGTTGCTATGAGCTATGACACCACAGCACTCTACCGGGGGTAACAAAATGAGATTCTGTCTCAAAAAGAAAAGAAAAATATTATTGGCTGCCAAAATAAAGGATTTTTTAAAACATACAGCAACAAGATTCTGCACTTCACCAAAGTGATATGTATCAGTTATACCATCTTCAAGGTTGTTATGCTGTGTTGGTAGTGTTTTAAGTCCAAAATTTCTCTATAAACTCATTTTCTCTGTGAATTTTTTTTGTATTACTGCCTTTAATGTGGCTATTTTTATGGTGCTCAGTGAATGTCATTATTACTTCTGAATTTATAGAATACATTATTTGAGATTACTAATCCACCAAGTATATGTTAGCTGTAATTTACATTTATAATATGATAGGACTAATATATTGAACCTCTGTCTTGAGGTATAGATTTCATTATCTGACAGAAAGGCATTAAATTTGCCTATGTCCTTAAGTATAAGGTTAAGTATTAAAGTACATAGGATAACATTTTTTAAAGATATAATTAAATTAATCTATTATTTATCTTGACCTTAAAGGAACAACATCTTTGTAGCCGCTATAAAGAGTCAGATGTTAAATAGAACTTGGTTTTTGTTGGCATACAGGAGTAAAGTGATTAAGAACATGAGCTTTGAGGGCAGGCTATCTGGATTTGATTCTTAGCTTCCTTACCTTTGCCCTTACGCCTGTTATATGATCATTCTATGTCCCAGTTTCTTTATCTGTAAAAATAGTAATTGCTTCCCTTCAGCGTTGTTGAGAGGATTAAATGAATACATACAAAGCACTGAGAACACTGCTGCCACACGAGTAAATATCCAGTAAGTGCTATTGTTGCTGCTGTTGATAATCTTCTAGTGGCAAGGCTCGGCACCTGTAGCTCAAGCGGCTAAGGCGCACCAGCCACATACACCAGAGCTGGTGGGTTCGAATCCAGCCTGGGCCTGCCAAACAACAATGACAACTACAACCAAAAAATAGTCGAGTGTTGTGCCAAGCCTGTAGTCCCAGCTACTTCGGAGGCTGAGGCAAGAGAATCGCTTAAGCCCAGGAGTTGGAGGTTGCTGTGAGCTGTGATGCCACAGCACTCTACCCAGGGCGATAGCTTGAGGCTCTGTCTCAAAAAAAAAAAATCTTCTAGTGGCAAAATTAGTAGTCTATTCAATAGGGTTAGTTAGTATTGTCTGTTAAACACTAGAGAATGTCTTTCTAAAATAATTGTTTTTATTTCATTGGGGTATTAGAGTTAATATTGAAATTACGTCCTGACAAGAAATAACTGACAGCCAAATAGACCAGTGATGAGATGCTCAAGCCCAAAACATTATCCTACAAGTAAATTAAATAAAACAGATTCCTTACCCCTTTGAAAAGAAAACCATTGTGACTCTTTGAAAAAGACATTGGCCAAACTAATGGGAAAATTTTGAGATGAGAAATTGCTCTGTTTATGATTGGAGAAAACTATACTCTGTATCATTTTTAAGAAAAAGTAAGACGTTTATAGCACATTAGACCAATGACTTAATTATTTATTCAGATGTCTCCCAATAAAATATTTAGATTTACATGTTTGACCTATTATGTTAAAGTGCTTTTATTTGATCTCAGTTAACTTTTTTTTGGTTTGTTTTTGAGACTGAGTCTCTGTCACCAGACTACAGTGCCATGGCATCTTCATAGCTCACAGCAACCTCAGTCTCTTGGGCTCAAGAGATCCTCCTGCCTCAGCCTCCTGAGTAGTTGGTACTACCAGCACCCGCCACAACGCCTGGCTAGGTTTTCTGTTTTTGGTAGAGACAGGTTCTCGATCTTGCTCTCAAACTCCTGAGTTCAAGCAGTCCACCCACCTTAGCCTCCCAGAGTGCTAGGATTACAGGCATGAGCCACCATGCCCTGCCCCCATTTAATTTTAAAAAGTCTGAAATCAGTAAGCATGACAAAATCACCATGAGGCTTTATAAAGTCAGTAGAGATTTATACTCTGTTAATGTTCTTATAAAGGTTAAAAATACTTTCACTAAATACTTCCCTAGATTTTTTTTTTTGATTAGAGTGTCACTGTGTCGCCCTTAGTAGAGTGCCGAGGCGACTCAGCTCACAACAACCTCAAACTTTGGGATTAAGCAATTCTCTTGCCTCAGCCTCCCAAGTAGCCAGGACTACAGGCATCTGCCACAACACCCAGCTATTTTTTTGTTGCAGTTGTCATTGTTGTAGCTGACCTGGTCCAGGTTTGAACCTGCCAGCCCAGTGTATGTGGCCAGCGTCCTACTCATTGAGCTACAGGTGCCACCTAGAAACTGGTTTTACTGTCATCAGTGATAATAAAAACAATAGCTACCATTTATTGAGCACTTAGTGCATTGCTGTGAATTGCTTTACATGTATCTCATGTAATTCTCTTCAACAACCTTATGAAGTTGGTTATAGCCCATTAAGATTAAGAAACACTTGAAGCCAGGCACGGTGGCTCACGTCTGTAATCCTAGCACTCTAGGAGCCCAAGATGGGCGGATTGCTTGAGCTCAGGAGTTCAAGACCAGCCTGAACAAGAGCAAAACCCTGTCTCTAAAAATAGCAGGGCCTTGAGAGGCACCTATAGTCCCAGCTACTTGAGAGGCTGAGACCAGAGAATCACTGGAGCCCAGGAATTTGAGGTTGCTGTGAGCTGTGACGCCAGGGTGACATAATGACACTCTGTCTCAAAAAAAAAAAAATTAAGAAACCTTGACCAAAATCACATTCTTACAAAGTGGTATAGCAGTATTGAAGTGTACATCTGTTTGACTTGAAGGCCATTTCTCTTAACTTCTGTGCTATTTCTGTGTAATAACTGACTTGAGATACCTGCCCATGGTAGTAAATTGAGAAATATAAGAAGAGACTTCTTTTTCATAGCACACTTCACACTCAAAATCACTTGTTCCATGTTCTTCTTCCACTGTACTATAAATTCTTGCTTATCTTCAGTCTCCCCCCATCCTCCAGGATAAATGAAATTCCTATTAAGATCTATTTATTAGGCCAGATACAATGGCTCGTGCCTGTAATCCTAGCACTCTCGGAAACCGAGATGGGTAGGTTGCTTGAGCTCAGATGTTCAAGACCATCATTCTCTACAAAATAGAAAAACTAGCTGGGCACAGTGGCATGTGCTTATACTCCCAGCTACTTGAGAAGCTGAAGCAACAGAATTGCTCACGCCCGAGAGTTTGAGGTTGCTGTGAGCTACGACACCACAGCACTCTACTCAGGGCAACAGAATGAGACTTCGTCTCAAAAAAAAAAAAAAAAAAGATCTATTAATGTGTTATTGTCTTCTCTTTTTACCATATAAATTTGGGCTTATACTATGTAAGCAATTCTATTTTTTTTGTGAGAATTTTTCCAGATCATTATTTATTCTTCCAAAATAAAGCCTTCATGAAGATGTGTAATGCCTCCCTATTAAAAATAATAGAGTTCACTTGGAAAAATAAGATAGCAAAAAATAAAGAATAATGCAAGCAAATTTGTCCTTCTAGATACACAATAAATTACATTTTCATTATATTTCATAGTGTGTGTTGGCATTCTTTTAGGAATAGATCAGTGGAATAGAAGAAAAATTCCATAGAGATACCAAAGTGCATATGGAAGAATCCAGTATTTGGTGAAAGTAGCATAAGGTGTTAGGAAATGGTTAGATTTTTTTTGTTTGTTTGTTTGTTTCATTTGACAAGATACAAGACAAACACCAGTTTGCTTGAGTTTTAAAAGGATATTTGCTTTGCCCCACTTAAATGACCAATAAAGTAGATTTTTTTTAAGTTAATTTATTAAGCAATGTTAGGACATTTGTTAACCATTTAGAAATAAAGCCTAACTTCTGTCTTTTTAGACCAATATAAATGAAACCTGACTATAAGCATATATGGGAGTATATGCAAGGAGAGGAGGGAAAAATTAATTTTGAGAGCTACTTATTTAAGCCAGGGTAAACCCAAACAATGTTTTTTCCCTTTAGAATAAATTGATGATAGCTTCTTGCAGTAGGTAAAAATTCAGTACCTCCTAGAGTAAAAGAAAGGGATTTGAAAGACTGAAATAAAACTTATTTTTGAGAATAAGATGATTAAAGCCGAAGTTATTGAAAGTAACTTAAATAAAAGGAACTTTGAATAATCTGGTACAAAATAGGTACAGGTTAAGTATTAAAAGAGGAGGAGGAAAAGAAGAAGTTAAATATTCTGTCGTGACTCACTGAATTTGAAGAACCTAACCTTGAAAAGCTCATAAGGATGGGAGAAAGAGTATAAAATGACAGGTAAAGAGTATAATTTGATACTTCTGTTAAAAAATTTTGTACCCTAGGCTCGGCGCCTGTGGCTCAGCGGGCTAAGGCGCCAGCCACATACACCTGAGCTGGCGGGTTTGAACCCAGCCTGGGCCCGCCAAACAACAATGATGGCTGCAACCAAAAAATGGCCGGGCGTTGTGGCGGGCACCTGTAGTCCCAGCTACTTGGGAGGTGGAGGCAAGAGACTAGCTTGAGGCCAGGAACTGGAGATTGCTGTGAGCTGTGATGGCACAGCACTCTAACCAGGGCGACAGCTTGAGGCTCTGTCTCAAAAGAAAAAAAAAAAAAATTTTGTACCCTAGAAAATAAGTCAATTACAAAAATGTCACAGCGGTTCTTGTAGCTGAGTAGGTAGTGTGCCATCCACATACACCAGGGCTGGAAGGTTCGAACCCTGCCTGGGCCAGCTAAAACAACAATGACAACTGCAACAACAATAAAAAAAAAAAAAACCGCCAGGCGTTGTGGCGGGTGCCTGTAGTCACAGCTACTTGGGAGGCTGAAGCAAGAGAATCGCTTAAGCCCAAGAGTTTGTGGTTGCTGTGAGCTGTGATGCCACGGCACTCTACCTAGGGCTTGAGACTCTGTCTCAAATTTAAAAAAAAAAAAAAAAAAGTCTAAATCAGGCCAAAGAGTGACCTAGATAAGAGTGATCCTAGAGAAAGTTAAAAATTGACAGGGAAAAGAAAGTAAATTCAGAACACTGATTATAGGAGGTCCGGCCACACCTGTAATCCCAGCACTCTGGGAGGCCAAAGCTGGTGGAACATCTGAGCTCACAGGTTTGAGACCAGCTTGAGTCAGAGTGAGACTTCATCTCTAAAAATAGCTGGGCATTGTGGTGGTTGCCTATATTCCCAGCTACTTAAGAAGCTGAGGCAAGAGAATTGCTTGAGCCCAGGAATTTGAGGTTGCTGTGAGCTGTGACAGCACAGCACTCCTCTGAGAGCAACAAAGTGAGACTCTGCCCCCCCCACCCACACACCAAAAAATAAAAAGAAGTAGGGAAACTGGAATTAAATGGCCAATTAATACATTTTCTGGAGTTTTCATAAGTTCTATCTAACCAAATGATAAAATAATAGAAGTTCCATGAAGATTCTTACCATCATGTTGTTTTTGTTTATTTTGCTTTTTTTTTTTTTAGCTCTTAAAATGTGGTTGGGAGAAAGAACAGTTGTTCAAAATTACGTTTTAATTCAACATAAGAAATTTTTAGTTTTTGTGTTTTACTTTATGGCAGAAATGATAGACATCTAATTCGTACTGTTAAATTTTAGATGGTCTGTCTTCTGCTGATCCCAGCTCTGACTGGAATGCACCAGCAGAAGAGTGGGGGAATTGGGTAGATGAAGAAAGAGCTTCACTTCTAAAGTCCCAGGAACCAATTCCTGATGATCAAAAGGTGAGTATAAGAGATAGGTGAGTGTTCCTTTGTTAATGAGAGAGTCCGAAGGAGATGAGTCTGGGTAACAGGGGCTAAGACAAAAAAATACTTTTGGATAGGAATAGAAGAGAGTTAGTGGATGACAACAACATGGTATCAGGTTTTGCAGAGGGATCAGAGAGTTTTTGTATTTTAATAATTGAGATTTAGGCTGCAAGATAGGCAGCTTTTTTGTTAAAGAGCCATACTGTCTGATGCAGCTACTCAATTATGTGGCAAGCAGCCCTAGACAATATGGAAATGAACTTTAGCTGGATACAGTGACTCATGCTTGCAATCTCAGTGCTTTGGTGGACTGAGGCAGGAGGATCTCTTGAGATCAGGAGTTTGAGACCAATCTGGGCAACGTAGTGAGACCCTATCTCGACACAACGTTAAGAAAAATTATCTGGGCATGATGACACACACCTGTAGCCCCAGCTACTTGGGAGGATGAAGGAGGATTGCTTGAGCCCAGGAATTCAAGACTGCAGTGAGCCATGATCCCACTACTGAACTCTAGCCTAGGTAACAGAGTAAGATTCTTATCTTGGGGGAGGGGGGAAGAAAAGAAAGTGAATTTTATTTGCAAAGTGATGTTGGGCCAGACTTGTAGTTTGCCACTCTGTTCTAGCATTTTTGTTGAAAAAAAGGGAAAGGATCTAAATAAAATAAATTAAAAATGTAAACATATGTTGCACATGATGTCACCAAGCTGTATGGAAGGCTGAGGTACAAGGATCAGTTGAGCCAGGAGTTTGACATTGCAGTGAGCTATTACCATACCACTGCATTCCAGCCTGGGTGGCAGAGACCCTATTTTTCTTTTTTTTTTAATTAACTGAGCATAGTGATACATTCCGGTAGTCCTAGATACTTGGGAGGGTAAGGCCAAGAGTTCAGAGTTGCAGTGAGCTATTATTATGCCACTGCACCCCCGCCTGGGTAACAGACAGACTGAGACCCTGTATCTAATAAAAATAAATAATTAATTAAACATAAATGAGAGAGAAGATTTCACTAAAAGTGCAAGGTCCTAGAAGAGGAAGTAGAAGTGAGGAAGCCTTAGGCACAAATGGATGGATTGACCTTTAATAGAAAATAGTACCTCTCATCTTTGGAGAGCAGAGAAAGGAAGAGGTAGTAATGGAAGGCAGCTGGTTAATGTAAAGGGAAACAGTTAACACGTAATATGAAAGTTGAGAAGAAAATACCGATTTTAGGGGTGGCACCTGTGGCTCAGTGGGTAGGACACCAGCCCCATATACCAATGGTGGCGGGTTCAAACCCAGCCCCAGCCAAACTGCAACAAAAAAAATAGCCGGGCGTTATGGCGGGCACCTGTAGTCCCAGCTACTCGGGAGGCTGAGGCAAGAGAATCGTCTAAGCCCAGGAGTTGGAGGTTGCTATGAGCCCTGTAACACCATGGCACTCTACCGAGGGCAATAAAATGAAACACTGTATCTACAAAAAAAAAAAGAAAATACAGATTTTAGATTGGACCCACAAAAGTTTCTAGTATAGTACTTCAACACAAAGTAATCATTTAAAATATTGGCTGAACATTTAGTAAATATACAACCAAAGTCTTTATTCCTTCAGTTACAACTTCCCTGTGCCTAGTCACTAGAATTAAACAATAGAACTGGCTTGCACCTGTAGCTCAAGTGGCTAAGGCGCTGGCCACATACACCAGAGCTGGCAAGTTCAAATCCAGCCTGGGCCTGCCAAACAACAATGACAGCTACAACCAAAAAATGGGAGGCTAAAGCAAGAGAATCACTTAAGCTCAGGAGTTGGAGGTTGCTGTGAGCTGTGATGTCACAGCACTCTACCCAGGGTGACAGCTTGAGGCTCTGTATCAAAAAAAAAATTGGACCAATGAATGGACTAAAAACTATATCACTGTATTATAGCAATTCTTTCACTGAATATTTTCAGAGATCTTTTTTTTGTATTTTTTTTTGGGTTTATGTTTGTTAAGACAAAGTCTCCGTCACCTGGACTGGAGTGCAGTGGCATCATCTTAGCTCATTGAAGCCTTGAACTAACTCCTGGGCTTCCTTGTTTTCCCAAGTAGGTGGGACAACAGACATGTGCCAGCATGCCTGGCTAAGTTTTTTAATTTTTTTAGAGACATCATCAAGCTTCTGGGCTGAAGTGATCCTCCCACGTTGGCTTCCCAAAGTGCTAGGATACCAGACAGGAACCACTGTGCTCAGCCCTATTTTTTACATTTCTGAGCAAAAACAGGCCTTATCAAAACACTTGTCAGTTGGGGAATGGAGAAATAAAACATGAAATATATGTACAATGGCATATTAAAAGTAAAAAATGAATGAACTAAGGCTATGTTAATATTCATATAAAGAAGCTCAAGGGCGACGCCTGTGACTCAGTGCGTAGGGCGCCGGCCCCATATACCAAGGGTGGTGGGTTTGAACCTGGCCCTGGCCACTTAAAAACAGCAGTGACAACTGCAACAACAACAAACAAAAGCTCAAAACATGCCGATTGATGAGCAAGTTACAGAAAAGAATATACCATTTATGTAAAGTTTTGTATGTTGGTACACATAAATTTACCACTAGAGAGATAGTACAAAAATGGGACGGGGATCTGCAGCTGTTAGCCAGCTTGGACTGAAAATCTCTTAGCTAAGTTTTTGCCAGAAATTGTTTTGCATTGTGTTTCTGTCCGCTGGTAATCTCTGTAAGCTCTGATGTGGTTCATAAGACCACTGAAATCCTTATAATGACTTTGGTACTGAGCAGGGAAACAGCAATTACCCAGATCACCTCTTCCTGTAAGGATAATCTGGGAATCTAGGTTGTCATCTATGAGAATGAACAAAAAGCATGTTGTTTTTTTTTTTTGTTTGTTTTTTGAGACAAAGTCTCACTATGTCACCCTCAGTAGAGTGCCATGACGTCACAGTAACAGCAACCTCAAACTCTTGGGCATAAGCAATTCTCTTACCTCATTCTCCCAAATAGTGGGGACTACAGGCACCCACCACAACTCCTACCTATTTTTTTGTTGTCGTTGTTTAGCAGGTCTGGGCCAGGTTCGAACCCACCAGTCCCAGGGCATGTGACTGGTGCCCCAACCACTGAGCTATAGGTGCCGAGCCAACAAAAAGCATTTTTCCATAGAAATTTCAACCACATGGTGTGTGAAGCAGTATCTTATGAATATTGATTTAATAGTCCTAACTTGGCTAGGCCCCTGTGGCTCAACGGGCTAAAGCGCCAGCCACGTACATCTGAGCTGGCGGGTTTGAATCCAGCCCAGCCTGCCAAACAACAATGACGGCTGCAACCAAAAAATGGCCAGGTGTAGTGGCAGGCGCCTATAGTCCCAGCTACTTGGGAGGCGGAGGCAAGAGACTCACTTGAGCCCAGGAATTGGAGGTTGCTGTGAGCTATGATGCCACAGCACTCTATCCAGGGTGACAGCTTGAGGCTCTGTCTCAAAAAAAATATATATATATATT
>CAUYRH010167158.1:0-19782 GCA_963574655.1 Perodicticus potto | reverse complement strand
AGTGTCTAACTTTCATATAAATTGGATTCAATTCAACTAAAGTATATTACTTAAATATTAATTTTGTAATTCAACTTGTCAATATGTTGTTTAGGATATTGCATCCTCATCTATAAGTGAAACATGTTTGTAATTTCTCTTTACCACAATATATTTTCTCTAATTTCAGTATCAGGTGTATCCTGATCATGTAGAATGATATTGAAATATTTCTTTTATTGTTTATAAGATATCTGGAATTGCCTGTTTTGTAAAAAAAAAAAAAAATTCAAACAGTACCAAAAAATGAAAAAAAAAAAAAAAAAAAAAAAACAAAACCTGAATGTCAGCTGCATATGGCACAAAGAGGCATTGTCAGTATTATCTTTATAGTTCAGGGAATCTAAATTTCACAAGAATACTGTTTTTCAGCATTTTTCTATTTGTAGTTAACATGTAAATGTTTTTATAATCAAAGAACTGTTGGAAGTGTTTATCATTATAATGATATGAGTACATATGCTGTAGTTTATCTTGCACTTTTTTTTTCTGTATAAGGGTACATAGTAAATAAAAAAAAAAAGAAACCAAAAAAAAATATTTTTAAATTATCTTCTTTGTAATATTTGATATGGTTTCTCTCCCTTTTCATATATTGTCCTCTCACTATCACTTGATTTTCTTCTTAACTTTCAGCCAATTTTTTAGTTTTCTTAACTAGATTCCTTCTATCTTTTCATTGCATGACTGAAGGCATTTGTTTAAGTTCCATCTTTGTTCTCCTTTCTTTATGTCTGTTCCTTGAGGAATCTCATCTATTTCTATAGCTTCAGCCACTGCCTAACTTTTGACTCTCTGCTCTGTGTCTTTGCCCATATTTTTCTCCTTGACTATACAGTGATCAAAACCAACTTTCTCCTGGATGCATCAAGGGCACCTCAACTTACCACTTCCTGGAATGGAGGTCTTCTCTATCCTTTTATGAGTTTTACATCTATTTTTTATATCTTGAAAATAACTTAAGCCAGAAACTTAAAAAATCCTACAACATTTCTTTCTTATTTTCCATATTCAGAACCAGTTACTATCTTATTTGATATGACCTTGAATCTAGGCTTTTGTCTTTCCCCCCACTGCCTTAGTTAATAACATAATGTCTCTCACCAGGATCCATGTGTCACTGCTCTTCAATCTACAGCCCACACATGTGGGGCTCTTTGGGCTCTTTAGAAGTGTTATGCTCTTTTACTTCTCTGTCCTTTTTGTACTTGCAACCTCTACCCACCCCCCACAATGCATTTCTTTCATCATATTCTCTTCTTCTATTGTTTAATCAATCACCATAAATTATATATATGCATACATATATTTATTTTTAGAGCTGGAGGGTTCACTATGTTGGTCAGGCTAGACTCAAAGTCCTTGTCTCAGGGATGGTCCTGCTTTAACCTCTTTTTTTTTCTTTTTTCTTTTGAGACAGAGTCTCAAGCTGTTGTCCTCAGTAGAGTACCATAGTGTCATGGCTCATGGCAACCTCAAATTCTTGGGCTTAAGCGATTCTCTTGGCTCAGCCTCCGGAGTTGCTGGGACTACAGGCGCCTGACTCAACACCCAGCTATTTTTTGGTTGCAGCTGTTATTGTTGTTTAGCAGGCTAGGGCAAGGCTTGAACCTGCCAGCCTCAGTGTATGTGGCAGGTGCCCTACTCACTGAGCTATGAGTGTGAGCCTGCTTCAGCCTCTTGTTGAATGGCTGAGACTACAGATGTGTACCATTGCACCCAGCTGAAATTTTAAATCTTAGTATGGCATCAATTGGTCCTCTGGAATGATTTTTTCCCTTGCCTTGAAGTTTGGGTAGCTGTTCCTCCTGTGTGCTCACATAATGCTTCATGTCTATGCACGTCTCTGTCAGAGCACTTCCATAGCCCTGTACTATGCTATGCTTTTCACTGCTTTCATTTATAATACTTCTGATACAATATGTGTGTGATTTTTTTCTGCCGACATCAACCAATTTTCCATCTCTACAGACAGCACCTGGGTGTCCTATGATTCAATTCGATTCTGACATTAACTACCTGGATTTAGCACAGACCCTACAGGTTAAGGGTTCAGTCCCACAAGATCTCCCCTACTTCAGATGCCAGTCACAAGTCCCAGGTTGCCACTTACACTTCTAACCAACTGGTTGTCAATGCAGGGCATTCACACAATCCCTTCGTCAGGTTCCATAATTTGCTAGAATGGCTCATAGAAGTTGGGAGAGTATTTGCTATTACTGGTTTGTTTTAAAGGATATGACACAGAAACAGCCAAATGGAAGAGATGTATAAGGTAAAGTATAGAAGTAGGAGCTCTCATGCTATTACCAGGAGTGCCACCTCCCAGCTCAGTGATGTGTTTACTGACTTAGAAGATCTTCCAACCCAAAAGCTCTCCCAATGCTGTCATTTAGAGCTTTTATGGAGACTCTATTACATAGGCATGATTGATTAAATCATTGGCTTTTGGTGATTAGTTCAATCTTCAGCCCCTCCCAGGAGGTCCATGGAGGTGGTGGGTGATGTATGGACTGAAAGTCTTAACTAATAATGCCTGGATCTTCCTAGTGACCAACTCCATCCTGAATCTCTCTGGGGGTGCCAGCCACTAGTCATCTCATCATTAGTCTACAAAAGATACTCTATCACTGTGAAACTTCCAAGGATTTTAGAAGAAACCCTTAGACTATACCAGAAACTATACAAGAATCTGGGGGGAAATGACCAAATATATATTTCTTATCGTATCACAACTATCTACTTCTCTGACTGCCAGTAGGAACCCTTTCTTCTCCTCTTCCTCCTAACTCCTCCTCCTCCTTCTTCTTTTCTGGTTAATCTTTTGAGACAGAATCTCACTCTGTTGCCCTGGGGTTGAATACTGTGGTGCCATCATAGCTCACAGTAATCTCAAACTGTTGCGCTCAAGAGATCTTCATGCCTCAGCTTCTGGAGTAGCTGGAACTATAGGTGTCCACCACAATGCTCTATTTTTAGTACAGACAGGGTCTCATTCTTGCTCAGGCTGGCCTTGAACTTCTGACTTCAAGCAATCCACCCCTCTTGGCCTCTCATACTGCTAGGATTATAGGCATGAAGCACTAGGCCCAGCTGGGAACCACTTCTTTGATTTCTATATCCCTAAGTTCTAGCATAGTACCTGGTACATACAAATAACTACAGAATTAGGTTCAGATCATCACAGACTTTATATAACCCACTCTATGCTCCAAATAGGTTAACTCATCTTCAAATCTTTTCTCAAGTTGATCCTTACTCTTGAAAAGTTCTTCATTCTTTTCAAAACCTATTTAATGATGTAGAACAGCAAAGTTCAAATCCCACTTCTCCCTGATCCCCCAGATAGAGTTGATTAACCTTTCTTATACCTTAGGTGATTTATAATCTTGAAAGTTCACTTAGCACTTTCACTTTCTTGTAAATTATTTGTCTATTTGTTTGGGTCTGACTTCTCCAATTGGAGTGTGAGGTTTTTGGTTTTTTGTTTTTTTGAGACAGAGTTTCACTATGTCACCCTCAGTAAAGTGCTGTGGTGTGGTTCACAGCAACCTCCAATTCTTGGGCTTAAGCGATTCTCTTGCCTTAGTCTCCCAAGTAGCTGGGACTACAAGCACCCACCACAACACCTGGCTATTTTTTGGTTGTAGTTGTCATTGTTGTTTGGCAGGTCCAGGCTGGGTTCAAACCTGCCAGCTCCAAAGTATGTGGCTGGCTCTCTAGCCACTAAACTACAGGCTCCGAGCCATGGACTCTTTGAGGCTCTTTGAGGACTATAACCATGCTATTGCTTTATTCCCACACAGTGCTCAGGAGATTACCTGACATTCTTTAGTTGAGCCTTTGACTAGGTTGTTCAATGGGATGAAATGACCTCTTGAAGACAAGAGTTAGACTGTACTTAGACTTCACACAATCTTTAGGCTGCCATTTTCATAGGAAAAGACTTCAGAATGATACTCCTAATTAGTTTCATTTATTTTTTCAACAATTCTCTGGATCATTTCACAGATAAACAAAATGAAAGTAGAAAGATACATAAAACGCCTTGCTAAAGGGGTTACATCAACTCAGTGGCAAAGTACTTCACCATATGGAAAGATCATGCTCAAAATATTAAGAATGATGCCCTTCAGAAAGCTAATATTTTCATGAGAGTTAGAAAATATAGCTTTTTCTTATAAAATTGGAAGTACTAGCAATGTTTACTGTGCATTTATTCATTCAGAAAATATTTGTTTAAAACCTGCCATGTACAAAACACAGATGAAGTGGTTATGAAACTCTGTTATGAAGGAGTGATATATTAATAATATTTAAATTATAATTTAGAAGGTTTTATGATTATGACAACTGTGAACTTTTAGGAATATTTTAATTTTTTTTAAACTATTGGTGCTAATTTCTTAATTAGAAGAATATTTAAAATGACTTTTTATTTCTGCCCGTATTTTAAGGTCTTGGAACCTCAAGATTCCCATCATTGACCTTCCTGATTATTCTCTATGTGAAACTCTCTCTTTCTGTGATAATTGTGGTTATCATGGGATTTGTTTTCTTCCAGAGGATAAATGATAACAGGTAGGAACTGAAGATTGAAAAAGTGTAAGACCCACTTGAAAGAAAACTTCATGGTAAAACTTTTGAGTTTACAATGTGCTGAGAAAAGCTTGACACCTATTTTGGTGTGTTGTGATTTTCCCTCAGTCCTCCATGAAGGCTTTTTAACAACTGAGGACCCAGTTAGAGGGGCCTACGCGCTGGGATCTGAACTTCTGCTTCAGTGCAGTTTTGAACTAGGAACGACCTGACCTAACTTTAAGAATTCAATGGGGAAAATGAAGTTGCTGGGGCTTCTCAAGTATTTCTTCCAAATTGCTCTGTTGAGGGCTTGAGTTCATCCTCCTCCCCTTACTTACATATTTTATGTTTTTTTCCTAGAGAATGAAAATCGAAACAGCTGGAAGTCAATTTAGACTTGATAAGACATCACAAAAAAGCAGTCCTTTCCAATCAGACTTCATGTTTTTGTGTAACTTTTCCCGTGACTCTGCCTTCAAGTTTAAAAGAATTGGTGTGAGGCCAGCGCCTGTGCTCAGTGGATAGGGTGCTGGCCAGCTAAAACAGCAGTGGCAACTGCAACAAAAATAGCCAGGCGTTGTGGTGGGCTCCTGTAGTCCCAGCAACTTGGGAGCCTGAGGCAAGAGAATCACCCTAGCCCAAGAACTGGAGGTTGCTGTGAGCTGTGACACCACAGCACTCTACCAAGGGCGACAAAGTGAGACTGTCTCTGGAAAAAAAAAAAGAATTGGTGTGGGAGTTAGCAAGGCCTGCTTCAGACTCTTAGCATACCGCGTATATATACATGCAAACGTTGGCACCTGCCATCATAAATGCTTGGGATTTCTTACTCACTTTCCCCTTTCCCTTGGTTCTTATTTGCAAAAGAAATAATGCTGCTTCTCCAAATACAGAGGAAGATGGCTCAGCAAAATGCACACACTAATAACCATGCCTTGCAGTTTTTCCACACCCCTTGGGTTCTTTGCTTCCTCTGCTCACTTGAGATGCTAATCAAGCATGCAATGTCAGGAACCAGGCAAACACCCTCTGCAAATCAGGCTGCGGGTGACTTTTACCTTAGAGCTCAGATACTCCAACTCTCTTTAATGTCTATACTCCAGCTTGCAGAGGTCGGGGTAGATTAATAATGACAGTAAGAGTAAAATAGTGATAAAACCCTAATATCTTCTAGTGCCATAGTAAACTGAGACCCTATCAACTCTTGATACAGATGGCACTCCTACGAAAAAAGAGCCCATTTATTTAAAGGAAGACATTTCTTATGTAAAAAAGCAAGCATATTACTTTTGTTTTTTAGCAAAAGCATAAGAAATAAAATGAAGAAACAATATTGGAGGATATTATATACGTATGTTAGTTTAATTGTTAGTGTATTCATAGCACAACTTAATTCTTGCTCACATCACACTCTAATGCAGTTGGTAGGGTTGGAGCAGAGGGCTGGAAGGGTGTTTCTCTAAGCTATTATTTTATCCAATGGCTCTGCCTTTCTCAGCACTTTCTCTAATTCGGCTGGTGAACAGTAAACAGAGAGAAAGAGGAAGGTGTTGTGTGGGAGGTTTTTATGCGTCAGGCCTGGAGTAGCAATCACTTGTGCTCACATTCCATGGGCTAGTACTCAGTCACATGGTTATACTAACTTCTACAAAGGTTGGAAAATGTAGTCTAAATGCCTTGGGAAAAAAGAAATGAGGTTTGGTGCAAATCTAGCCAATCTCTGCTCATAGTAAATAGGACAAATACTAAGATTAACTGAACACGAGTCAAGAAATAACTAAATTAGTAAATAATGTCATATTTATAAAAAAATAGGCAATTTCTTTCTTTCTTTTTTATTAACATTCTCTCATGTTTAAGACAGGACATAGAATGAGCAGAAGTCTAGTCATACACAAACTAGAGAATACTGTGTTCGGCCTAGTTTAATGCTCATCCTCCTCTTTCTTCTTTTAGCAGAATGTATATTCATGGCTTTGTATCTTCAGACATCCATGTAAATTTTCAGTTGGCTTCAGAGTTCTTTCCATACTGTGGGTACATATGTATCCACTCCATGTAATTTGCTTTGGCCAGTAAAATGAGGCAGAAGTGACAGTGTCCTAGTTATGAGTGCAGGCCTCAGATAGCCTGCATATTTCTACTTGTTACGCTATGACAGTGATTCTCAACTAGTGTGCCATGAGAGGATCTTAGGTGTGCCACAAACATTATTAAAGATCGTTAATTACATTATTTTGGGAAGAAGTTCAAAGCGTAGTAAGTATATTCTTTTTTTACTCTTCTTTTGGATCAACATAATCTAAGCATACCACAGAAGTTTCACTATTGGTTCAAGTGTGCCTGAGACAAGGAAGGTTGAAAAACACTGCTCTGTGAGGACATGCCTGGCCCAGCCAGAGAGAGGATGAGAACCACATAGAGTAGAGCTGAGTCACTTCAGTCCCACCCGCCCTCCTTTTTGAGCCCAGCCTAGACAATCCAATAATCTAGGCAGCTCAGTCAAGATCAGCAGACCTGATCGACAGTTGATCCCAGACATATGAGCAATTGATGCCACAGAGGTTTTGTGGTTGGTTGTTACACAGCATTATTGTAGCCTTAGGTAACGAATACATTGCTTAATAACATGACTCAAATTTAATTTATTTTGAGGATGTACTGAGTGAAGGGCGTTTCTCAATTTGCTCTACAGCTGAGTATGACCACCTACATAAATTTTGCAAATGAGATATAAGTGTAAGTATTGTGTGATATTTTCAGAGACTTTAAAGAGAAAAGAAGGGTCTTCTTTTGCTTTTCCTTCTCATCTCCTGGTGAGTGGCAGTCCAACAGCCAACTTGAGTGTTAAGGTTGGAAGCTGTTCGCTGAGTTGGAAGAAGAGGTGGCTAGAGGGATACTGAATCTGATGACTGGCAAGCCCTTGATCACCTACTTATCCATTGACTTTATTTGCATGAGAGAAAATAAACAATTTTATTCATGCCACTGTCAGTTTGGATTTTATTCTACACACAACTGAACTTAATCCTAATTGATACAAATACCTACTTTGTCAATTTGAAGGTTTGCTGTCAATTTTGCAACAAGAAGTTATGTTCTATTCATGTGCATTTCCATGGCTTAATTTTGTTCTTCCCCTAGAGACAATAGAACAGATGTCCTACTCATGTGTATTTTTTTTTTTTTTTTGAGACAGAGCCTCAGGCTATCACCCTGGATAGAGTGCTATGGCATCACAGCTCACAGCAACCTCCAATTCCTGGGCTCAAGTGAGTCTCTTGCCTCCGCCTCCCAAGTAGCTGGGACTACAGGTGCCCGCCACAACACCTGGCCATTTTTTGGGGGGTGCAGCCATCATTGTTGTTTGGCGGGCCCAGGCTGGATTCGAACCCACCAGCTCAGGTGTACGTGGCTGGCGCCTTAGCCTGTTGAGCCACAGGCGCCGCACCGCATTTCTATTTCTTAAAATGGTTCTCTCTTTTGTCAAAAAGTCCCTTAAGTGGGTACGAAGAGAGACTAATAAAAATGGTCAGAAATCACTTTGCAAACACTAACACTTATAACATAATAGGAGGTAACTTAATTTCACAAAACTTCAACAAAAATCCCTGACATCATCACGTGAGTGGAATAATTCAGATGAGATCGGGCACATTCAGGGTGGTATGGCCATAGATGTGAGTGGAATAATTCAAACTGTCATCTGAAATCTCATAGTTGCTAAAGAAGGCCCAGGCCCACCGTACACTTCTGCCTTCTACTCAAAACTCATGGAGATAAGATACTCAACTCCAGAAACTCAGGAAGACAAAACATAACAGAAAAGCCTAGGGAATTTGGTATCAAGCCAAGAGCGGTGTTTGTGTAGGACACTGGAATTTGTTTTAGAACACAAAGCTATCCTCCCATGGTTGATAATGTTAGGCTGATCTTCCACTCAACTGATGAACAGTCAGATCCACTACCAAATCAACCTAGGGGGACCCCACCTCTGAGCATGGAACGACCCTGTTCACTTTGCGATGAAAACCATCTTGCAACTCTTCTACTATCCAAATATCTCTTTCTCTTGCTTCACAGAGCTCACGGTTGAAGCAGAGCAAGCCTGTCTGTTTTCAATTCTTAACTTTTCACACATGGCAAACGAGTGGAACTTCTGAACACTGCGATCATCTGGCTGATGAGCAAGCTGTTTTCCATTTCTGGCAACAAATGCTTCTGGCTTATCGTGACAGGATGGAAAGGGATGAAAATATACTCTGGTTGGATATCATTGATAACATTTGTCATCTTTGCAGCTAAAAACAAAACTTCGCTTAGAAAATTCTCCCTCACTGTTGCAGAAAATGGCAAAAGAATCCACACCACCATTGAGATGCCAATTAAATTCCATTCCTGGGCAAAGCGAGTTAGTGTGATCTTTTCCCTAACAAATGCAATGTCACTTGTGAGATAGAGTAAGTCCTGGACTAGGAGTAGGGTGGGAGTGCAGAGACCCAGCTCTGGAGCTCACAGGTGGACGTGGTGTCTTTCCAAGGCTCAGTTCACACATTTGAACCTGTCTCCCTCTGTATTAGGGCTGCCATAACAAATACCACAGAATGAATGGTTTAAACAACAGAAATTTATTTCCTCACTCTTCTGGAGAATAGAAATCAATGATCAAGCAGTCTGCAGGGCTAAGCCCTCTTTTGGTTTGCCGAAGGTCATTTTCTCCGTGTTTTCACATGGTCTTCCTTCCATGGGTATGTCCGTGTCCAAATTTCTTCTTATAAGTACACCAATCAGACCGGATTAGGACCCACCGTCATGACCTCCTTCTAACTAAATTACCTCTTTAAAGGCCCTATCTCCAAATATAGTCATGTTCTGAGACGCTGGGAGTTAGGATTTCAACATATGTATTGGGGTGAAGGGACAAAATTCAGCCGATGGTGCCATTTCAGGGACTCATTCAAGTGAGTACACTCAAATATGTCTCTGCTCAAATACACTCAGAACCTGTGTCCTGAGTCCACAGATGCAGTGAGTGGGATGCTTGAACAGCATGCATCTTGCTGTGATTCACTCACAACCAAGCATGAACAAAGTGGAATGGACAGTCACGTCATTAAATAGCAATCTCTTCTCAGGGAAGTCAGCCTCACAGATCACAGTGACCACGAGAATCGTGACGCCACTCTCCGAAAGATTGGAGAGAGACTGAAAAACAAGCCTCCTTCCGCTCTAAGCTGAAAGTGGCTATGACTGCATTCCCTCACTGCACTGACCATGCCATTCATTAAAACCCTTCTCAAGAAAGTTTTCTCCCCACTCCTAACATTTAGAGATGGCAAAAAGCAAAGGAATGAATCATCAAACAAGCAGAACATTCTTCCTACGACTCTTTTACCTGAGCAAAAACATCACTTCCTGAAAGAGTAAAAAGAGAAAAGTGGTAGGAGATGACTCACAGAGGTGACAGAGCTGATGCAAAGAACATCAGGACAGCATGAACTTCAGAAACGGGCAAGGTCAAATGCTGAAGCGGAGGCGGGTGAGCACATTCTCAGGAAGCTAGGCTCAGGGAGAATTGCAAAAACAAGGGACCCCCAAAGAGACATGACTGTGTAATTTACTTAACAGTTCCACCAACGTGCAGCAGTGGGTTGGGTATGATGCTTCTAAATGCCCCATGACACATATTTACAAAGGAACTATGTGGCCTTATTTCAAATGACAATTGCTTATTAATCATCCCTCTGTACTGCCTGTTTTGCAGCACTGCGAGTCACCAGGGTTTGCTCTTGGAAAAACACCATTTGTTTAGTCATGAGCCATGTGCTGGTAATGTCTGGGAAATATAGCTCAGAACTGTGGGGTCCCATGAAGAGGATGTAATTCTGTATCACGGCATGTGGTATGGTTTGAACTGTGTCTTCCAAAAGGATATGTTGAAGTCCTAACCTCTGATACCTTAGAATGTGACCCTATTTGGAAATAGGGTCATTATAGATGTAATCAGTTAACTCAAGTCATATTGGAGTAGGATGAACACTTAATCCATTATGAGTGGTGTCCAGATAAGAAGAGGAAAGTTCAGACACCAAGAGACTTACAGGAAGAACTCCCTGTGATAACAGAGGCAGAGATTAGAATAATGCATCTATAATCCAGGGATCCAGCAAACACCACAAGCTAGAAGAGACAAGACAGGATTCTTCCCTACGGCTTGTAGAAGGAGCTTGGCTCTGCTGACACCTTGATTTCAGGCTTCAAGTCTCAAGAAGTGTGAAAATGTAACTACAGTAGGACCCCAATCATTGACCACCTCCTTAAGTCAACCTAATTTTCATAGACCAGACGCCACCACATGTACATATCAGTACAGCAAGTCTAGTCCCTTATGTTGACCACTTCCATATGTTGACCAGTTTAGAGTCCTTTGTGTGGTCAACTTACAGAGGCTCTATCGTATCTGCTGTTGTAAGCCACCCTGTTTGTGCTGCTTTATAAAGGCAGCCCTAGCCAACTAACACAGCAGGTCTTCACACACTGCAGTAAAGCTGATCAGCTTCATGCCACACATTCTCCTTCTCCGTGGCTTATAATATAATAGTTTTCCCAAGTCTTCACTTAGAGAGATTTGACCTTTTCCTGGTTTTTAAAAACCATACAAGACCTTCAATCATCTTTTACCCTCTCACCTCAACATGTTACACAAAGACTCTACAGATCAGACCTGGAGATTAGCCCTCTACCTCTTTTCCGTGGTGTCTTCTTGGGTAGTCTTAGCCTATCACTTGCTATCATGACCTCGGGTAGGTCTCTGGACCTCTATCTCTTCATCTGTAAAATGAGGAACTTGACTTAAGGCTATTTTAGCCCAACGCATCGGTGGCCCTGATTTGTCTCTCTCCTCACTGGCATTTTAGAATCTAACACAATGATTAAGAAGAGTAGCAAAAATGTAGTACATTTCCTTCTCCCTTGTGCTATTCCTAAGATTGTGTTATAAAAGTCAAATGGAAAATATTTGTCAAATAAATAGTTTAGCAAGTAGCAAGAGGAAAGATAAAGCATATCTATTGAAAGGAAATGCTTCGCCCCCAAGTCAAAGCAATCCACTGGTTAACTACCCAGTATTTATTGATGCCTGCTGAGAAATGGAATATATGGCCAATGGCCATGCCATAGATAAAAATGAAATTTAGACCTATAATCCACAGAAAGCAGAAAGCCCAGGAAATCAACCCATTATTGACAGAAAGTAGTCCAGGAAACCAGCCCGCTAACATAAATCAGACTAGGAAGACGCCAAACCACTATCTCTATCAACAATCCCAAAGCCAAACAATAACCCCTGTATAGCAATCAGCCTCAAATGGACAGAACTTGATTAACAACTAACAGCTTGCCTAATTTTTATCCCTGATTCCAACTTCAGACCAACCAGAGAAAGCCAGGCATGCCCCCCACCCCCAACCAGTCCCTAGAACGTCCCTCTTCTAGTTAGCTGCCTCAAGTTTCCCCACCCCAGCAGTGTCCAATCACCTCATGGCTGGACTGCCACTTTCCCCCATGATATAGCTTTCCCACTCCTCTGTCTTTAAATCTATGCAAAAATACAAGTGATAGTAGCTAACTCCTTTGCTATAACAAACTATGAATAAGAATTTTGCTTGTTCTTATTTGGTTGGTCTTCATTTATTTCCACATTACCAAATATAAGTAAATTTTCTGCAAGACTCCTGGAGGGTACAGGAAAATATGAGAAGGTATAAGACATAGTCCTTATGCAAAATAAACTTAAGATCTTTTGGATTTAATTTTTTTATTGTTTGAGATTCATTAAGAGTATGAAGAATTAGATTACACTGATTGCATTTGTTAGATAAAGTCCATCTTATACTTGGGTCCTGCCCCCAAGAGGTGTGCCATATACCTCGCCCCACATCCTCTCCCTCCTCTCCTCTCCCTGCTACCTCATTCCCCTGCCCGCTCCCCTTGTATTAACTCGATCTTTTGGCTTTGAGATAAAATACACAAAGAACAAGGAAAAAAAAAAAAAGAACAATAACCACCATAACAACTAAGGAACTGACGAAACCACTTGGGAATAATAAGTCTCAAATGCAAGTTCTAGGGATGGGGAGTAGTGGTTTAGAGACGAGGGCTTGCCTTTGTCTGGGGCAGACATATAACGAACTTAACATCAGTACACAGAAGGGGATTATTCTAGTAACCGCTGGGTTCCTCCTTGTTCACCCAATTACTCAAACTTGAAAGTTTATGGGAACAGGAAGGAGCCTCGACAGGAAACGTGTTTGTTCCATGACTATTTTGACTGTCACCTGAAGTACAGGTGATTTTGGGGGACAGCCCCAATAAGTCCCAAATGAGTCAGGATCTTCCCTTGGTCATCAAGCAGGAGACAGGACTCCCGTGGCCAGTTAGCCCCTTAGGTAAACTCCTCCACGTTCCCATTCCAAACTCCCACCCCCAAATCCTTGGCTACCTGCCAAGAGTAGATCTTTATCCCCAACAGGCAACTTCTGAGGTTTCCCAGAGGAAACCAGAGGAGTCCTCTCTGAAGCCAAGGTTTAGGGTACCCAACAATAAGACACCTCTTCCTGCCCGAGTTCTGAACCAATCGAGAGTCAGAGGAATCAGATAGGTTCAGAGGAAAATATCACCATTCTTTTAAATTGAGAAAGTCTTGGTTGGAGGGTATGACTTCAGAGCCTCGGGCTTGCTAATATTATACCAACAGAAGTCACCAGCCAGTGCCAGGGAGACAGAAGACTTAGCCACATGGGGATCTGCCCCTTAAAACTCCATGCTTGGACAAGCAAAAAAATGTTTACATTTTCCAGACTATTCCCAAACCGAGAGAGGAAAAGGTCAAGCACTCATGTTCAACTGCTTTTCCCAGTGAAGTGAAGGAGAGGCTTGCGAGCCCACGGGCCTTCCTCACCGGAGATATTTCACCAGCGGAAACGAGATGAGTGGGGAGTATGTCCCCATGTACCACCTACAGCAAGCAGGGCTGAGTCCCTGCAGGGTTGAGGTCACACACACACACACACGTGCAAGCATACACAGCCCCGAATGCTGTGCTCACGCTTTGTACTTGTGGGATCCCTGACAACTTGGAAGTCTGAAGAGAATGAATACATTCATGGGGAAATGCTCCCAATTGAGGAATGGCCCCCTGGACGGACTAGTGCTAGAGGTGCAGCCCCAGGAGTTGGACCTGGCGCTGGCATTAGGCAGCTCTCTAACTCGGGGAGGCCACTTGCCCTCCAGGTGCTCTGTGCACTGGAGGTGGGAGCACCTGTCCCACCAGGCATGTAAATGGGAAACGAGAGGAGAAAAGGCCTCTGAATAGCTCGGCTCCATCTCAAAGGCACCGAAGTGGTTCCACAGGAAGAGAAAATAGGGATGTTTTTCTTGTAAAATGAAGTAAATGTGGAGCAACGTTCTGTCACCACTCAGAACTTTTTCAGCACCACAGAATTCATCTAAGGGTAGAGCCTGTGAAAGTGAAACAGCAGAGAGAGGCAGGGGGGTTCCCCTAAATTGTAATCTTCAGGGCTGGGTGTTATTGACTCCATCTGAAGAGCACAGAGCCAGGGGCTTAAAAACACCTTTGTGATTAATCACACCGGTGACTCTGAAACCTGGGACAGGGTGCCCTTATGCCCTTGGGGAAGCCAAATCATTCCTTAGGAACCCAGAGCTAAGCACCCCTACTCCCAGGATTGTTCATTAGAGATTGAGATGAATAGACAGGGTGGCTGACATTTTCCTCTGCGGCTTTTAATCCTTTGGTCATCACTTCTTTGTAATTCTCTAGGCAACAAGTTGATCTTAGACCCAGTTGAAAAAAAATGGTGAGCACCTTTTGGGGGCAAAACTCGATTGTAAGAGGGACTTTACCCAACAAATGCAACTAGTGTAACATGGCTTCTTGTACCCTCAATGAATCCCCAACAATAAAAAAAAAAATGGTGAGCAAAAAAGGAAGGAGAGAAGAAAGAAGGAAGGTGAAAGGAAAGAAGGGTTAGTCTTGCAAATAAAGAACAGAAGGAAAAATAAAGTTCAGAATCCTTTCAATTCATTGGAGTTTCCCAAGGTGCTTAAACTGAGAGGAAATGCATGGGGCCTCAAAATGAGAGCTTTGTTTACTGGTGGGTGCACAGAAGGGCTCAATAAAAATATTGAGGACTTCACGTGGAGGAATGTAAGAGGGCATGTGCCGTTTCATTTTTGCCAATAATGGTCTCGTTCAATCCCACGTTTCACTCTCTCCCCCTGTTGTTCTCTCTGCCACCTGTTCCCCTTTGACACTTGCTCATTCACCACCTGCTAGGAGCCGGCAGGTGACCAGGTGATGGGTACTGTGGACACAAAGAGAATGGACACACTGTGAGGAGTGCGAAAGGGCAGATAAACAAAGAGCATCCAAGCAGCCCAGAGGATGGGGTGATAACTTCAGAAGTGAGGGAAGGAGTCCCCAGAGGGGTCTCTGGTTGTGTTCCACCGGAATCAGACTCAGAGACAGATTTGTGTGCAAGAGGTTTCCTGGACACTGCCCTCTCCTAAGGGAGTGAGGGGTGCAATTGCCAAAGAGGCCTCGGCTGAGTCTGCAGGAAGCTGGCTCTGAAGGTGGGATGACCCAACAGCACTGACAGGAACTGAGGTAAGGTGGCCAGGCCTTGGTACTCCTTGACCACCCCTTAGATGAGAGGGCTTTCACAGGGGAAGAGTCAAAGCCTCAGGCAAGACTGCTCCCTGGTGCCAAGAGAGATTATGGGAGAGGGATTCATCTGAGAGCCAGCAGCAGAGGACAGTCTAATGCGAGGGGATGAACACCTCAGGCCTGAATAAGGCTCGGGGTGGTACACAATGGCAACCACCATTAGGAGCTTCCTGAAAGAGAAGAGACAGGAGCTGTGTTCTAGAGTCTGCAAGTACTGACAAGGAGAGAAATGTGTCCTGAACAGAAAGAACAGTGACAGGACCTTCAGAAAGTATTGGACATGCAGAAAACTACCGGTGACTCAGCATGGCTGGAGGTGGGACAAGGGGGAAGGAGAGGAGAGATAGGCCAGCCAAATCACAAAGAAGCCCACTTACCTAGCTAAAGAGTCTGGATTTTATCTTGGAAACGAAGGTGAAGCCAGTGAAGAATTTTCTGTATTGCTTATAAAGTTGTTTTCTGATTTATACTTTAAAAGTTTGGAAAATGAATTAAATACAAAGGGAAAAATAAAATGGACCTATAATCCTACCACCCAGAGATAAATATAATTAATATTTTGATGGTTTTTCTTCCAGTATTTTTCTATTTATAGAGATATGTGTCTAAGCGGAGAGACAGAGCTTTTCAAAAACTTGAACAGAGATTTTACCATAGGTACACTTTTGTATCATCTTTTCTGATTTAGGTCACAAGCTATCCACGTCATTTCTTTGCAGATCTTTGTCTGCAATTCTTATTGTATAAGTAAGACAAATTCCCAAAAGGAGAACCACTGGCCAAAAGATAGAAAGTTGAGAACATCAGTGTAGAAAGGCTAAGAGATAAAGCAGGATCATAGAAATGTATTTTCTTTATTTCCTTTATTTTTTGTTAACTCACCTCTTTGTCCTCAGTGGAGAATAGGGAGAGAGATTCAAGTGACTAACAGGTGTTTCAGTTACTCGAGGGTCTGTCCCTGGCTTAGGAGGTCATGACACAGACCAGCAGGGATCACCCAGGTGTCCTGACACAGTGCTGTGAAGATCACGTGAGGTAATGCCCACATGCCACATTGCAAACTTAGTCCGCCCTGACCCTCTACCAATTGGAGTATTCAGATCTCCTTTTTCCTTTCTGCTGGAAAAGATCCGAAATTCCAAAGCCAAGCATCAGATGACCTTTAAGGCCCCTTCTCCTTCTAAAATCCTCTGATGGTATCACTAAGAATGTTCCTCACCAGTGAGCTACATTGTATTAGCAACGCTTTCAACATAATGCTCCTTCCCCAAAGGCAGACAGAAGGAAGAACCTTTAAGCCTTCTATTGACATAACAGAAATTGCCCGAAATGCTCTCAAATGTATCTTTATTTGTGCTGCTGCCTATAAATTACTTGCTCACGGGATATGGTTTGAATTACAGAAACAATCCATTCCTCCCTCCGCTGGTTGCCAGCCCTTCCCCAGGGTCGCAGAACACTTCTTTTTGATGTTCATATCCTAATTTTAATCCAAGTGTTATGTTCTGTCAATAGTTCCTGGAGCCTACATCAGACATAATTCCCAAGCGACAGGAAGTTAGGTTCCGGTAATGAGACCAGTTCCGTTCGTTAGGACCCTTCTGACAACAGACCCTCTAAACAGTCTTCCTGACATGTGTTTGTAATCACTTGGAGTTATCTCTGTGGCAGCTTGAGTTGCCTTCTATCTGAAGTGGTCCTTGGGGTGGTGCTGGTTAGTTTAGCCTGCCCATGGACTTCGTTGGGTTTTTTTAATCTGGCATTTCAGGAGGAAGAATGATCTCTTGACAAAAGGATCAAAAGGTCCAGATTCTTGGCACAGTTCTGCTGCTAACAATCTAGATGATAGGGCAAACTTTGCTCCCTGTCTACCCATCTTTCAGACTGTCATAAGGTTAAAACAAACAACAGTCATCAAAACAGAGAACACGCACAGTTGCATAGATGAAGGTGGCATTGTATTATAGTCATCATGTTTACAGAAATGGAGTGAGAAATAATATAGTCCATCACAAATGTGTTCATTCAAAAAGTATTTATTAAGCCTACGAGCGACAACAACAGGAGGCACTTACTTAGAGAACAAAGAAAAATAGAATACAGTCTATATGTAGTTGAGGCTTACAGAGACTTGTTGGGAAGCAGACGTTCAACCAATCATAGCGATGAGCAGTGCTCTCTTGGGTCTCTGTTTACTGCGATGTGGGAGCACAGCAGAGGAAGCAACTAACTCTGCCTGGGGAGAGTAACAAAATAACAAGTAGTGTTTGAGAAGAATCTGAAGGATTAAAAAGATAATGCCCAGGCAGATAAATGACAAAAGAAAGAATCACCTACAAAATCGCCAAGAAGAAAAAGAGCACAGCACGTTCAGAAAACGGCAAGTGAGTAGGTACGCAGAAGGGCAATGTGTGTGTCGGGAAATAACCAGCTGGAAGCAAGGCTGGATTCTCGTTGAACAGCACGGGATGTTGCTTTTGTCCTCTGGGCAAGGTGGAGCCAGTGACATGCTTTAAACATGGACGTGTTAATCATGATGCAGGCAAGAAACATATGGCCCACTAAAATTGGGGATTTGAGAAGAGTTTATAAAGGGACTATGTTCAAATGTGTGGGTAGGGTGTAGGGAAACCACAAGGGGCCTTGTTGCTACCCTTGGGCCTAGAAGAATTAAGAGAGAAACTGTTACTAAAATCTGGAGAAAAGAGTAATGTGGAGAAGACCATGTGATATGAGCTAATGAAAGTGACCTTCAGGGAGAGCGTCAGGAAGATGAGTGACCTTCCTCATTGCTCCCACCTCCTGCATCTCACCATTGTTCCCCATTGGCCTCATTGGCCATGGGGATGCCAGGGGGCATAGGAGTTTTCAGAGAAGAAGACAGCATGGAGAAAGGATGGTCCCAAAGGGGCAAATGAAAGCTATCTAGCACTGGGCGGGTAACACCAGATTGGAATTCCATGAAGCTCACCAGGAAGCCATATGGAGAATAGAGGCCAGGGGGAAAGCCAGGGAGAAGACATCCCTGTGAGAAATGGGGGGATGACTCAACAATGGTGGTAGCAGTGAAGGGGTGCAATGGATCCAGAGAACTGACCCCATTCCTACCTCCCAGAGCACACCTTGGTAGTCTACACCTGTAAGGTGATTGCATCCTCCTTGTGAGAGTGGAAGAATTGCCACATGACTCGATTTTTGCCAAGAAGGTGGACGGACTAAGGGGCTTTGGGGAAAGGAGGTGTTTTGCTTTTCTGGAGGAAATAGTGGAAACCAGCTCTCACTCCCTCACTGTCACTCTCCAGAAATGAATAAGGAAACCCTAGCACTAATGTGCTGCCATTATCCTAGGGTCACAAGAGCGTGAGCCCCGAAATTGAGGTGACCTGGGTGCTTACAAGCATCATTAAACCACTGGATCAACCTCTCTTGAGCCAAGAAGTGTCTTCATCACTTAGGACACTTTTACTTTTTCCATTAATTGCCAATTCAAGCACCCTAACCCATATGGTTATTTTCTGGAACCACATCATATGAGACCTCCCCTGGAGAGTCTCCTGTCACTTGTCAAATGTCACTTCTCAGTGACAAATGAGACCACAGGCATTAAAGCCCTTAGCCCAACGCTTAGGGCACACTAGGCACTCAGGAAATGCTAATGCCAGCCTCTTTGTCTCGCTTCTCAGTTTTAAACACCCCGGTGCCTACCATTGCTTCAGTGCTTGGTGAGTGAATGGCCAGTCCCCACAGGCCTCCAGATGGTTCCAGGGTTAGAAGTCTCACTGCCTGGGAGGTGCTGTAAGTGGGAGCTCCATGGCCCACACACACCAGCAAAGGAGCTGTCTCGCTTATTAGACTGCTACCATGGCTATTCTCAAAGAGTCCCACTTTTCCTGGTATTTAAACAGAAAGGAATAGCATGAACACCAACACTGCTCCATAGCGCCCGGCAAAATGTGGTTTGCAATCATTCTGAGCAGGTTCGAGATGTGTCACACCTGAGTCATCATTGGAAATATCAGTCTTCACACTGCAGACGTGCAGAAAGACCAATGAATAAAGGATTCCGATTACTAGAGTGGGAGCTGGGGGAAGGTTGATGGTATTACTAAAGAAGGCTAAGAACTCTGACCAGGGACTGTCCTTGAGAAAGAGAACATGCAGTTCTCCTGCCCTTCTCCCTAAAGGAGTAGCTCTAGGATTTGACCCATCAGAAGGTTAGAAACGAGGGAGGGAGGGAGGAAGGATACAAAGGCGGGAGGGAGGGACGGAGGAAGGAAGGAAGGAAGGAAGGAAGGAAGGGAGGGAGGGAGGGAGGGAGGGAGGGAGGGAGGGAGGGAGGGAGGATGGAAGGCCAGGGAGGTAGGGAGAGAGGTAGTAATCACGGGATTTGGGGCGTAAGCGCTTTTGCACTTGAG
>CAUYRH010167153.1:0-14604 GCA_963574655.1 Perodicticus potto | reverse complement strand
TTTTTTTTGAGACAGAGCCTCAAGCTGTCACCCTGGGTAGAGTGCCATGGCATCACAGCTCACAGCAACCTCCAATTCCTGGGCTCAAGTGAGTCTCCTGCCTCTGCCTCCCAAGTAGCTGGGACTGCAGGCGCCCGCCACAACGCCCGGCCTCTTTTGGTTGTAGCCATCATTGTTGTTTGGCAGGCCCGGGCTGGATTCGAACCCGCCAGCTCAGGTGTACGTGGCTGGCGCCTTAGCCCATTGAGCCACAGGCGCCGAGCCTTTATTATCTTGTTTTATCTTTTCAGTTAATCCCTTTTGAATGTTTCAGCAGGCCTGTGTTTCCTGCTAGGACTCTGACTGATATAGCATGTTGCATTTATATCAGGTACAGGGGATCGATTTGGCTTAAGCCAAAAAAACGAAGCTCTAATCATAGATTCTGGGGCTAAAGAGAGTCCGGGCAGAAGATATTTTTGAAGGGGAAAGTTGTGTGGGTGTTCCTCGGCGCCTTGAAATCCAACAACATTGAGGCCGGGGACCTAGTTTCTTGTTAATTGCATTCTCTTCAATCGTCATATGCTGCTGTGTTCCAGACACGGTGCTCAGGATTGCGGGAGCCGAGGACCATCAAGACCAGACCCTGTGTCCCACAAACTCAGGGACACTCAGACCAGGGCAGGATGAATGCTCTGCAATGGAATTGAATGTGACAGGCAGCCAAGCAGGGCAAAGCCAGCTGAGATAAGGGCCTAATCAGAGTTCAGACAGAACAGTGGGAGAACAGCAGACAGAGGCTTTGTTCCAAAGATGGGGATCGGGAGGACCTCAGGGGCGGAAAAGGACATCACGTAGTACCCTGGAGGGCTGTAAAGCAACCCATCAGCGACCTCAGCCCAGAAGCCAGAGCAGGCCCCTCTCCATGGCCTTCTCAGGGAAGTCATCTCAATGCCGGACAGTTGTATTTGCTCTTCCCTAGACTTCTCCTGCACGGTGTTGTATAGCCCCCAGTGATCAGGGGCTTTGCTGAGTGAGCTCATTCAGTTCTCCCAACCACCCTCGGTGAAGTTGTTCAGCCCATTCTATAGCTAGGCAAACTGAGGTCCAAATGATTTGTCCAATATTTTATAAACAGACACTGTAGCAACCAGGGTTTGAATCCAGACTTCCTGGCTCCAAAATGCACACTCTCAACCACACTATACACGCATTGTTGCCTTTATTTCTAACTTACTGGAATAGCATCATCTACAAGCAGCTAGAGATAGTGCTGGGCACTTTACAGTCAATCCTCACAGCGCCCCCATGAGGTAGGTCCTAGTATTATACTTACTTTACAGAGAAAGAAACTGATCCCCAAGAGGTGACATCACTCCCTAAAGGGCTGACAGCCAGGTTATGGTGGAGCCAGAGTTTGAACCCAGGAGACCAACTCCCAATCCATGTCCCCGGCCATAACAGTCTTTGAGGGGAGGACCTTAATTATTATTATTATTTTAAATTTGGAGATAAAGTCTTGCTCTGTTGCCCAGGCTAGAGTACAGTGGCATATTCATAGTTAAATCTAACCTTGAACTCCTCGGCTCAAGCAATCCTCCTGCCTCAGCCTCCTAAGTAGCTGAGACTACAGGTGCATGCCACCATATGGGACCGATTTTTTCTATTTTGGGTAGAGACAGGGACTCACTATGTTTCCCAAACTTGAATTGCTGGCTTCAAGTGATCCTCCTGCCTCAGCCTCCCAAAGTGCAAGAATTATAGGCATGAACCACCACCCCTGGCCAAACTATTATTTTTTAATAGACCTTTTTTTGGTAGAATATTTTTATATTTACAGGAAAATGATGCAGATAATACAGAGAGTTTCCGTATACTCCATTTGCACTTTCTATTGTTATTATCATGTTAGCATCATATACATATTTGTTACAATTAATGCCCCAATATTGATATATCATTATTAACTAAACTCCATAGTTTATTCAGATTTCTTTAGTTTACCAATATGCTTTTTGTGTCCCAGGATCCCATCCAGGATACTATATATTACTTTGAATTATCATATTTCCTGAGGCTCCTTTTGGCAGTGTCAGTTTCTCCTATTTTCTTTGTTTTTGTTGACTTGACAATTTCTTAAATTGTGATAAATATACATAGCATAAATGTATAATCTTAACCATTTTTAAGTATACAGATGAATAACATTAAGAATATTCACATTGAGGCTGGGGGCAGTGGCTCACACCTGTAATTCGAACACTTTGGGAGGCTGAAGCAGGTTGATTGCCTGAGCTCAGGAGTTCGAGACCAGCCTGAGCAAGAGTGAGACCCTGTCTCTAAAAAAATAGCCAGGCATTGTGGCAGGTGCCTGTAGTCCCAGCTACTTGGGAGGCTGAGGCAAGAGGATCACTTGAGCCCCAAAGTTTTTGCTGTGAGCTGGGATACCACGGTACTCTACCCAGGTGGACAAAGTGAGACTCTGTCTCAAAAAAAAAAAAAGAATATTCACATTGTTACTAATCAGATCTCTAGAACTTTTTTTATCTTCCGAGACTGAAACTTTATACTCATTAAACAGCAACTCCCCATTCTATGTCCTCCCACTCACTCCCTGGTAACCACCCTTCTGCTTTATGTTTCAGTGAAATCTACTCCTTTAGATAGCTCCTGTAAGCAGAATTTGTCATTTCGTGACGACCTTATTTCACTTAGCACAATATCCTCAAGGTTCGTTCATCTTGTACTAGATAGGTATCAGAATTTCCTTCCCTTTAAAGGTTGTATAATATTTCATTGTATGTATACACTACATTTTGTCTGTTCATTCATCTGTCTAGGCAGGTTTGTGTTGCTTCTACCTGCTCAGGCTGGTCTCGAACACCTGACCTCAAGGGATCCGATTCAGCCTCCCAGAGTGCAAGGTTTACAAGTGTGAGCCACCTCACCTGGCCTGCTTTTTCACACCAGTGATTGTGTCCTTTGATGTACAACCTTGACAGCCTAGAGAAATACTGATCTTGACATTGTAGGATGCCCCTCTATTTGAATTTGATGTTTTTCTCACTATTAGTCTAAGGATGAGGGTTTTGGGGAGGAAGACCACCAAGGTAAATTGCCATCTTAGCCGGGCATGGTGGCTCACGCCTGTAATCCTAGCACTCTGGGAGCCTGAGGCAGGTGGATTGCTTGAGCTCAGAAGTTTAAAACCAGCCTGAGCAAGAGTGAGACTCCGTCTTTACTAAAAGTAGAAAAGCTAGCCAGACATCATGGCAGGCACCTGTAGTCCCAGCTACTTGGAAGGCTGAGGCAAAAAGATCACTTGAGCCTGAGAGATTGAGGTTGCTGTGAGAGATGATGCCATGGCACTCTACCAAGGGCCACAGAGTAAGACTCTGTCTCAGAAAAAATATGTTTAAGACAAACTGAGTTGCAGAACTAATAGCTGTGAGATGGCAATAATCATTGCATATAATAAAGTGCAGCAGCCTCCAAAGTTGAGCATGAAGGCCGACAGCAAAGGCCAAGTAAAAAGAAAGGACATCTGAGGTAGACACTTAATGATTCAGTTAAGAATTCTGAAAAAAGACAGGCTTTGAAGAAGAGCCAAAACTTGGGGACAACCAGTCGGGCTTCCTCCTCCAAGGGACAGAGCCTTCTCTCCCACACGCTGCTGGACAGGGTGTCCTGGAGGGCGTCCCTGCTGGTGTCACAGCCAGAGGCACTGTGGGGGAGGGAGGCCCTGCCAGAGCAAAGATTATGATGCCCTTGGTTTGTTGGGGAGATTTTTCGTGATGTTTTGTGTCTTGTTGAGGGGCATTAATACCCTTCGTTTATTCTGCTGTAAATCCATTCCTGAATTGCCTCCCTGAGAGGGTTTATCCCAGCCAGAGGTAATCCAGAAGGCGATCCAGCAGTACTTTCTCTTTGGCCCTGGAAGATGTTTGTGTGTAGTTGGAAACTCTGGGTTTCAGTCACCAGCCAGCCATGTGTACCTTTGTCTCTAAAGTTCCTTACGGCTCGGAAATATTACCACACAACAAATAGGCTTCTTCTTTTTCACTACGTGTTTTTTTCTTACTAACAAAGGCATATGTGTTCACCATACAGAGCCAGAAAATATAAAGAAGGGTACAAAAGAAAATATAAGATCACTCGATTTCACCAACCAGTGCTAACTCTTATTAACATTCACCCATTTATTTAACAAACGTGTATTGAGTACCTGCCACGGACTGAGCAGTTTGAAATATAGCTTTCTAGGCTATTTATATTTATAGTTAAGTGAAACCATCCTGCTTTGCAAGCCACCTTCACTTATTAGGCAGTTGTGAACATATTCCCATGTCAGTAAATATTTCCCTGCGATGTTCCAGTTTTTTGTGTTAATACACACTCTCAAGAGGTAGGTTTTAAGCAAATTCATAACCATTTCTTTTTCCTTTTCTTCTTTTTCTTTTCTTTCTTACTTTCTTTCTTTCTTTTTTTTTTTTTTCTTTTGAGGAAGAGTCTCACTTCTCAACCTGGATAGAATGCCATGGCATCATAGCTCACAGCAACCTCAAACTCTTGAGTTTGAGCAATCTGCTTGCCTCAGCCTCCCGAGTAGCTGCAACTACGGGCATCTGCCTCAACGCCTTTCTATTTTTAGTAGAAACAGGTCTCATTCTTGCTCAGGCTGGTCTCAAACCCCTGAGCTCAAGCAATTTACCTGCCTTGGCCTCCCAGAGTGCTAAGATTACAGGCATGAGCCACCGTGCCTGGCCCCTACATAGATCATGTTGAAAAGCCTCTCCAAAAGATTATACCTTATGCCTCCTATTCATCTATATACACATTTAATTCTTCAGAGTCCATTTGTCTAGTTATTGGGTTTGAATTCTAATTTCCTTTCTAGAGATTGAGCCTAATAGAGGTGAATTAAGTATCTCTATGCAAATTAACTTACACACAATGAAGAAATTATAGAAGCACACATAAGTAATTAGCAACATTAGTTACTTACCTGTGATATGGGGAATGGGTATCTTGGCAGAAGAGGACAAGAATGGGAGAGAAATTTTCCACAGGAATGTATCACCTACTTAAAAACAGATTAAGAATAAATTTTAAAATGTATCTTGTATTTTTAATAACACAACATACAGTTCTTTTAAAAAATGTATCTAGGCCAGGCATAGTGGTTTACACCCGTAATCCTAGCACTCTGAGAGGCCAAGGCAGGAGGATTGCTTGAGGCCAGGAAATTTCTTTTTCTTTTTTTTTTTTTTTTGAGACAGAGTTTCTTGTCACCCTCTGTAGAGTGCCCTGACATCATAGCCCACAGCAACCTCAAACTCTTGGGCTCAAGCAATTCTCTTGCCTCAGCCTCCCTAGTAGCTGGGACTACAGGCGCCTACCACAACGCCCAGGTATTTTTGTTGTTGTTGTTGTTTGTTTAGCAGGCCCGGGCCAGGTTTGAACCCACCAGCCCTGGTGTATGTGGCCAGAGCCCTAACCACTGAGCTATGGACACTGAGCCTCAGGCCAGGAATTTGAGAACAGCCTAAGCAAGAGCAAAACCCCATCTCTACTAAAAAATGAAAAATTAGCCAACTGTGGTGGCACCTGTAGTCTCAGCTACTCGGGAGACTGAGGCAGAAGGACTGCTTGAGCCCAGGAGTTTGAGGCTGCTGTGAGCTATGGTGATGCCACTGCACTCTAGCCTGGGTAACAGAGCAAGATCCTGGATCAAAAAATAAAATATACACACACAAAAACATTCTTTTCCCCAAAGGTTATTATTAGCAGGTCAATGAAAATCCTTCCAGACTTGGGTCTATTATGTACAATCACACATATCTTTATTATAGAAACAGGGTCACAAGTACCTGTGCTCTCCAGTAAGCTTTTCCCCAATAACACCATCTCCTAGACATTTTGACTTTCTTCTCTCTTTAGACATCACCTCCCTTCCTGTTGATGGGCTGGACAAAGAGGGCTTCCAAAGCCCCAAGACTTCTCTCCTTGCTCTGCAGGCCTTCCTTGAGAACACCTCCACCTCTCTCTTATACCCCCAGCGTCAGAACATTTCCAGCTGTCTGCAGTGGGCCTAAGCTGATCTACCTACGCTGCCAGCTGAGAAGGGGGGGCAGAGAATGCCTCCCCAACCTGCAGGGACGGTTCCTTCTGGCCCCCTCCCTGTCTCAGGTTTCACCTTTCCAAGACAATAGAGGTGAAGGGAGGAAGGAGCCCTTTCAAAGTACTAGGTGGAGCTCGGCCATAGGAGGGAAAGATGTGGGGACATGTGTCCCATACAGGTTCCTCTCTCCTTTCCAGGCAGCCAGTAACAGCCCTTTTATTTACTCTCTCGTCCAGCCTTGATTTTTTTTTTTTTTGAGACAGTGTCACTTTATTGACCCTGTAGAGTGCGGTGACATCATAGCTCACAGCAACCTCAAACTCTTGAGCTCAAGCGATTCTCTTGTCTCAGCCTCCCGAGTAGCGGGGACTACAGGCTCCAGCCATAATGCTCAGCTATTTTTAGAGACAGGGTCTCTAAAACTTGCTCAGGCTGATCTTGAACCTGGGAGCTCAGGCAATCCACCCGCCTCAGCCTCCCAGAGTGTTAGGATTACAGGCATGAGCCACTGCACCTGGCCCTCCAGCCTTGATTTTAAACCGATTTCCAGTTCTCACCTTGCTGGATGTATTCCTAAATCTTCCTTAACTTCCGTGCATTTCTGTGATGGCTGTGCCACATTGACCTTGTAGAGTCCATTCCTCACTCTTTCACTGGGTCCATCATTTGCTCATGTCTGCCATGGGCAGGGAAGTTAAGTGAGCAAGGAGCACTTGCAGAGGACTAAGTGGGTGTAGGAGGGCAGGGACACAGGCTATGCTCTCATAATTCACCTCCCAGTACCTGGACCAAATACAGAAACTTGAAGTTCAAGCCATTGGGTGGGCTGATGAGTGGGCATGAGAAGTGACCGTTAATGGGTACGATATGGAGTTTCTTTTTGAAATGATGAAAATGTTCTGGAGGTAGTGGCATTAGATGGTGTCTCTGTGAATATACTAAAAATCACTGAACTGTATACTTTAAAAGAGTAGGTTTTATGGAATGTGAATTGTATCTCAGTGAAAAATTAGAGCGTTAGAAATTGATTGAGGTCTAAGTTTTATATATGCAATAAAATGCACCCATTTAATTGCAGAGCTCAGTGATATCTGACAAATGCACCTATGCCAAAAGTCAAATCCTGGAGGACGCAGATGATTTTTCTTTTTTTTTGGAGACAGACTCTCACTCTGCTGCCCTGGGTGAATGCCGTGGTATCATGGTCCACAGCAACCTCAATCTCTTGCACTCAAGCAATCCTCTTGCCTCAGCCTCTCAAGTAGCTTAGACTACAGATACCTGCTACAAAACCTGGCTATTTGTAGAGATGGAAGTCTCACTCTTGCTTAGGCTGGTCTCAAACTCCTGAGTGCAAGCAATCCACCTGCCTGGGCCTCCCGACACTGACAATGTTGTCAGTTGATCTGTATTCAAGCCCAGCAAGAATAACACTAAGAAGAGAAAAAAATAATACTAGAGGGACACATTCCTTCCTCCAAGGAGCTTGCAGTCTAGTAGAAGGTAGACACACCCACTGGGTACCTAGAAACACCAAAAAGAACAACATAGTGCCAACCTGATGTTTGTAACCCTGGGTATGATGGGCCTGTGGATTACAGCTGATGGGCTGGCTTTTCCTATGTGCCATCACCAGGAATGCTGCCCCAGACTTCTCTGAGACAGTCTTCCTGATTGCTCTTTGTGATATACACAGTCCTTTAGCTGCTAGAGGGACGGGCCAGGGAACTTACTGGAAGCATCAGAGCCTCCCCAAAAGCAGCAAGGGCAGGATGTACAGCATAAACTTCTTTGTCATCAGGGTCTTGGTCCCTGAGTACTCCCCCATGGTACAACTGGTAGCCACCATCTCATTTCAAAACCATTAAGACAGATAGCACAGGATCACCCTAACTGACTTATTGGTAGGTAAGGTACCTGTTTCTCTCAAACTCCCTCTTTCTCTATTTTGCTCTTCTTGCATCATTAAATCTTGATCATTAGAGAAAATCTTTAAAAAGCTACTCTTAAACATCATTGCACTGGGCATATCCTCATGGTCTGAAAAAGTCAGTGGACCCTCAAGGGAGACCCGTGTTCATCGAGGGAGCAGCTAAATTCCAGGAGTCTTGAGATTATTAAGGTCTCCTCAATGTGCCGAACTGGACCCACAGCCAAGGACGAGGTGGAAAGAACTGGAATCAGACAGATGTGGGTTTGGATCATAGCTCTGTCGCTTTGGGGCAATTTACCTAATCTTTGTGAACTTCAGTTTCCTCATCTCAAAAAAATAAAGAAGAAACAACAACAAGAAAATAAGGCTACTAATTTGAGCTTTGTAGGGTTATTGTGGGATGCGATGAGATCATGGTATGCAGCTGGCACTCAATACGTACCAACCCTCCTTCCTGCCTGCCTGCCAAGGAGATTAACATTCTGCAGGGTCAAGATCAGCCAAGCAACTTTCTCTTAAGGAGGATTTGAATTTTTATTTTTGTTGTCCTGGAAGGGCAGGAATAGGAAACTTGGAAGAGCACCGTAGCTTTGGCGCTTCTGAAATATATTAAGTGCAAGTTTCTGTGGGGTTTCAACCACCCTCATTTTGTAGCATATTATATTAACATTACAAAGGCATCTGTCTACACCAGGTGTGTTCACTTGGAAAACGGTCCACCATCTCTCTACTTGCAGTGCCACCAAAGAGGTCCAAGACATATTGGACCCTCCCCTGGGCCACCAATCAGCCTCTCAGGGGTCCCCACTTCCACTCGTGCTTTCCCAAAATACGCTTCTTTATGTGGAGGCTGGTTCTAAGCATGCATAGAAGTCTCATCGTCTCCCTGTTATATTGCCAATAAAATCCCAACTCCTTCCCGTGACCAGCAAAGCCCAGTGTAACCTGGCCCCCTCCTGCCTCTCCCAATCTCATCTCCCGCCCCCATCTCCTAACTGTGCCTCACTCCATGTCCTTTTCTGCTCCTCCAGCAGGGCAACTTGTCCCAGCACCAGAACCTTTGCAGCGGCTGTTTCCTCTGCCTACAGCTCTCAATTTTGTCCTTGTAGAGACGTCCCTCTGATCACGGCCCTGCCGCCATCACATCAATCGCTTTGCCCTATTTTATGTTTATCCTTGCACTTGTCACGACCTGAAATTACCTGGTGCCTTGTGTATTGTATCCACCAGCTACCCTCGGAGCCTAGAACGCTGCCTGCACACAGCAGCCCAGCAAGATGTGTTTGTTAATAATTGAACCCCTATGTCTTGCCATGGAAGAGTAAATCAATGACCTTCAGGATTAGGTCTTTTTTCATATTAGAGCTTCCAATATGTAAGTGTCTAGACAGTCCTTTTATTTTTGGTATTTTTGGCAAACCGAATTGCTTCTGGAATTTGACAAAACCAGACAACGCCTGTCTCCCTAGGCTCATCCAGAGCTGTGGCACCTCTTCTTCAGACTGCCGAGACTCCAGCTGCCCGGCCCTCCGTAATCACGAGGCACGGGTGAGACAAAGGTTTGGAATATTCTGTTGAAAAATTGGAGAATCACTGGACTGGAGCCTTTAATCAGAGGCAGCCTGAAACCAGCAAGGCCCCTGCTCCTCAGCGGGCTGGACACATGGGATTAATTCAGGCAGGAACCAGGCAAGAAATGTTGGCCCCTGCAAAGTGCTAAAGAAAGGGAATTTTTAATATCAAACCGAAAAGAAAGCTGGTGTGGCTGGGGTGCGGTATGAAGAGGGATCAGGACTCACTCTCCTTAACCCATGGGATCGGAATCTGCTAGGATTGATATTCAATGTTTAATCTGGGGTATTTTCTCGTGCCCATGCTCACACGCGTGAGAGTGTGTGTATTTTAGAGAAAGAACCCATAGTTTTTATCAGGGTTGCTATAGGATCTGTGTCCCAAAAGGTTAAAAACCACAGTTCTGGAAGGCATGAAAAATAGGCTAGAGAATCATCTCCATCCTAAACATGACCTGAACAATCACGAGAAAGGAAAAGTGTTTCAAGCTCCAAAGAAAACAAAAGCCACTTCCAACAGGAATTGGCTGTCACATTCTCTGTACTTGGAAAAAAAGATCAACAGAGCATCCGCCCAGCCTGCCCAAGGCCCATCCCTTAAGCCCAGGTCTCTGGGGAAGCCAGCGAGCCTTTGTTTTCCAACTGGCAACTGGCTGGGCAAGGAGCTGGAGGGGAGAGACCTCTGTGGAAGAAAATAGGGTGACATGCCGAGTTCTATAGGTGGGAAGCACCTTGAAGGTGGGCTGGGGCTGATGCTGGGACAGAGAGGCCGGGAAGACCCACTGCAGGAGGAACGGTGTGTGGACTGCCGCGTTCTCTCCTGCTTTCTTGACTAGGCTCCAGCCAGGATGCTGGGCTGCTTCTCTCTCTTGATGCTCCAGGGCACCACAGTGTTAATCACAGGCCTCTGTGGTTTACGAAGCAGATTTTGGATGCTTCCTGGTTGGCAAGCCCATGTTTCTCTCTGGGGCCACCCCAGCTATCAGATCAGAGCTCCTGCCTATTTCAAGCTGTGTCACATTTGGTGTTCGGTGAACACTCCCTTCCCCTGGCCCTTCTTGCCTTTATAAGAGGAGGACCTGGGACATGGCACAGGTCCCAAAAAGTGCTGGAAGGAGCCCCAAGAGCGGGCAGGCCTGGAGCCAGCGTGCTGCGCCAGGACTTGGTGTAACCTCCAGGGAGGGTGCAGTCCACACACGTCCTGGCTTCCGAAAGGCAAGCCCTGGGTGTCAGCCCACAGCCCTTCTCTCCAGCTCAACCTACCCGTGAGCCCCAGGGACCCTTGCTCAGCCTTCAGTTGGTGTTTTTCTGTGTTTGCATATGTTCTGTCTTTAACGTGTCCCAGAGGGAACTCTTGGTTTCCTCCCCCAAATCTGTTTCTCCTCCAAGCTTCTTCATCGCAGTTAATGGTGCCACCCTCACCCAGGGGCTCATCCTTTGGGTTCCAGCTTAAACAGCATCCCCTCCTTGAAAAGACCTGCCCCAGGCACAGATCTAAAGTGCCTCTGCCACCCACCCACACACCAGCATGCCCTCGTTCACTGCCAGCCTAGCTATTGATTGCATTCTGTAATGATTTTATTTTTCTGTCTCCTCACTCAACATGTAAAGTCCACGAGGATTGGGACAGCTAGTCGTGCTGTTTGCCTTTCTGGATTCTCTCTCCAGCCTTCTCCTCCTGCCTGGGTCTGGGGTACCTGCCTGATGGTCTTACCTCAGGGGCTCTGCAGACTCCTGTTCCCACACTGCAGCTCACACCCCCTGGGCATGGACTCCATTGCCTAAGTTCCCAACCCTGCTGGCTGCAGGCTGTGTTCCCTAATGGGAGCCACAAGTAGGAGACTGAAAAGCAGAGAACAACAAAGCACTTACCAGCCCTCTGCTACAGCTCTGGCGAGACTGGTAAGTGCTTTCTTTTTATACCCTTGCAGGCCCTGGGGGTAAAGGCTGCCATGTGTAGCCACCTCTGGAATGTGCCACCATGGCCTCAGCCAGGGTTTCTCTTAGCCCTACCCACACTGCTGCAAATGGTCCTTTCATTAAACTCCTCTCAGTGACTGAGCCCTTTTGAATGTGTCCTGTGTTACCTGCCAGGACCCTGACAATGGTTCTGACCAATGCAGAGGCCACATCTAACTCACTGGGCACTCTTTCCCCCACAATGTGCTGGAGAATGTCTGGCATGTCTTAGGTACTTAATGCACATATTTGAATAAATGAATGATAAGGAGGTGTGTGTGTGTATATATATGTATATATATGATATATGTTTCTTTTTTTTGAGACAGAGTCTCACTCACTCTGTCACCCTGGGTACAGTGCCATGGCATCATAGCTCACAGCAACCTCAAAGTCTTGGGCTCAAGTGATCCTCTTGCCTCAACCTCCCAAGTAGCTGGGAGGTGCCCACCATGACACCTGGCTAGATTTTTCTTCTTCTTCTTTTTTTTTAGTAGAGATGGGGTCTCACTCTTGCTCAGGCTGGTCTTAAAGTACTGAGTTCAGGCAATACACCCACCTTGGCCTCCCAGAGACAGGGATTACAGATGTGAGCCACCATGCCTGGCCTTTATTTATATTTTTAAGATAAAAAAAATATATATTTTCATATACCATAAAGTTTGCCCTGTTAAAATATACAGTTAAGTGTTTTTTAGTATGTTCATAAACCTATGAGGCCATCTTCACTATCTAATTCCAGAACATTTTCATCACTGCAGAAAGGAAGCACATACCACTTGGCAATCATTCCCTATCCCCCCGCCGCCCCCTCCCACCCCCCGGCAACCACTGATCTACTTTCTGTCTCTGAATTCTAGACATGTCATTTAAGTGAAATCAGATGTGGCTTTCTGAGTCTGGCTTCTCCTACTTGGCATGATGTTTTTAAGATAATTCACGTTGTAGCATGGATCAGTACTTCATTCCTTTTCATGGGTAAATAATGTTCCATAACATGGATTCAACACATTGTGTTTATCTGTTCATCAGTTGATAGACATTTGCACTGTTTCCACCTTTCAGCTATTATGAACATTGACATACAAGCTTTTGTGTGAATGTGTTTTCACCTCTCTTGGGTACATACCTAAGCATGGAATTGCTGGGACACAAGATAACACTGCATTTAAGTTTTTGTTTTTTTCAGATTACTGTGAGGGTACAATTAGGTTACAATGTTTACATTTGTTAGGTCAAGTCCCTCTTGTGGTTGTGCCCTGCACCTAGGCAGTGTGCCACATACTTTTACATTGTGCCATTAGGTGGGAGCACATGAGCCCCCCCGCTTTTCCTCTTCCCCCTCTGTCCTTTCTTCTCCCCCTTTTCCCCAACTTGAATTAAATTGAGTTTTTCTCTTGTATGGGTGTGTATTAATTTGCCCACTCAATATTAGTATTGGGTACACAGGATACTTGCTTTTCCATTCTTGTGACACTTCACTATCCAGGTTAATACAAAAGACATTAAAGTCTCCATCTTTTTATGGCTAAATAATATTCCATGGTATACATATATCACAGCTTATTAATCCCTTCATGGATTGATAGGGACTTGGATTGTTTCTGCATCTTGGTGTTTGTAAATTGAGCTGCTATAATCTAGTACAAATATCCTTATGGGCTCAGTGCCCGCAGCACAGTAGTTAGGGTGCCAGCCACATACACCAAGGGTGACAGGTTTCAAACCAGCCCAGGCCAGCTAAACAACTGCAACAAAAAAAGAGCTGGGCATTGTGGTGGGCACCTGTAGTCCCAGCTACTTGGAAGGCTGAGGCAAGAGAATTGCTAAGGCCCAAGAGTTTGAGGTTGCTGTGAGCTGTGATGCCACAACCAAGGGCGACATAGTGAGACTCTGTCTCAACAGAAAGCAAAGAACCAATATCCTTATGACAAAGTGATTTTTTTTTCTTCTGGATAAATGCCTTAGTAATGGGATTGTGGGATCAAATGGAAGGTCTATTTTGAGTTCTTTGAGGGTTCCCCATACTTCTTTCCAAAAGAGCTGTCTTAGTTTACATTTTAGTTTTCCAGGAAGGATATTGTGTTTTGCACAGCACTACACAGTACTTCTTTATCCTGCGGTCTCAGGTCATGGCATCTCTATGGGAAAGAACCCAAACCAACAAGGATGTAGAACAAAGGAATCTCAAACATTGCAGGTCAGCTCCAAGTTGTACTTTGAGGAGATGTTCTTGCACCAGACTATACAAATAAGAATGTTCGTGGTAGTACGGCTGGCCAAAAAATTGGCACTAACCCAATGTCCATTAACAACAGACTGTTTAAATACATCGTGATATATACGTCAAAGAAAAGAAATGAGCTACAGCTACACACAATAGCATGGATGGAACAAACCACCGTGGTTTCATTCATAGAAAGTTCCAAAACAAGCAACACTATATCATGTGGTCTAAGGTTGCATATGTAGGTGGAAAAACTATTAAAAAATTATAACACAAAACAGGATATTGGTCACCTCTGGCAGAGACAGAAGGAGACTAGTGTCAGGGAGGGGCACAGGAAGGTGGCCAACGCATTGAGAATATTTTGTAAATGACTATTCTGTAAATAAAGGTACATTTAGCTACAATTTCCCCTCTCCCCATGCATGGCGACTTTATGATAACATAAAGCAATGGCCTGAGGAACCCACGGGCAGAGTGCACAGACCCTGGGGCCTCCACCTCTTGCTGGTTCATTCCTGTCCGTAACTGTTGCGTTCACTTCTCTTGCTACAGATGGTTGTCTTTGTATCCCAGTCCACGTGTGAGAAAATGGCCACTCACAACTCCCAAGTTTATATATTCTTTGTTCAAGACACCAGTTAGACTGAGCCTGGAATTTCTCTGTGCAAATTACAGAGTCCCTTGGGGAAAGATTCTCACTGTTTTAGTTTGGATCAAATGTCCACCTCTGATCCGATGAACGACAGCAAAGGGGCAGAATCACATCATTTAAAATGTGTATGTGAAGGCTATAATCCAATTATAGTACAAG